>LNAC01000303.1:762809-834818 GCA_002007465.1 Ailurus styani | reverse complement strand
CCCCCCCCCCCCCCCGGGTATATAGTTTTATTTCAACTTAGGGAAGAAGGCCTAAAAAAATCCTGTCAGGCTCTAAATACTAGCTACCAATTTGTGACCACAGAGCTACTCAAAAATTCTTTAAAATATCTTGTCAGTTTTCAGCTGGGACAAATAGTAAATATTTCTGGCAGTATTAAATAACTCCCTAGACTTAAGAGGCATTTCCAGAAAGGGTACCAAAGATGTTTTACTTTCCTCTCTTTATCGGGAACGATAGATAGAGATTTGGGAAAGCTGACTCTGGTAAGAATACTCACCCTTAGATGGCTTCTGCCGGTTTTTCCAGGGTCCCATTTGCAGGGTCCAAGTGGGGTTTGAAGTAGAGGGTGTATCTTCAGTATCTATCAGAATCTGACAAGGTTTTTCACTGCTTTTCATTTTATTTTCCCCTTGGCTGTTTAAGGAAATAATGTAGGAGTTGACCAGAAAATCTCTTAGAGTCTCCTCATCAGCTCTGGGAAGGGCTCATACGGGAGCCATCCTTCAAAGGTAGATATGGTGTGTGTAAGAGCACTAATTCAGCAAACTTTTGTTTATGATAGTGTAGTGGAAGGATATTTCAGGATTACTAGACTGAGTACTCAAATAAAGGAGGCTAGAGGGAAGTAATAGAAGTTATGTTAGTCTTATAGCCATTTGTTTTAGGTATCTCTTATGTCCTTAATTGTTTATTAGTCTTTTGCATTGAATCTTTCAAAGAAGCTATTTTGAAATTCTTGAAACCTTTTGAAATCCTCTGCATACCAATTAAAGTAACTGTCCCATTTTCATTTGTTTGATTCAGAAACCCTTACTTTCAAATGCACGTCTTAAATGAATGATCTTGTCTAACTGGAACACTTCCAATATTGGCCATTGTAATTCTACATTGTTTTGCGTAGGATTTTGCCATTTTTGTAGATATTTATAGCTCCAGGACCAAGTTCTTAGACATAAAATAAGCAGGTGTGCCAGAAGGGAGCATGCTTAACCCTTTGGAGTTTAAAGATCCTGTTTTAAAATCAATCTATCTATCTGTCCATTTAGGAGTCTCTCAGAACTAAACTAATACCAAAAAAGGATGTATTGCTAAGTCAGGATTGTGTGATTTTTAAAAAATATTTATTTATTATTTATTTAACAGAGAGAGAGAGAGAGAGAGAGAGAGAGAGAGAGAGAGAGAGAGAGAGAGAAAGGGAATACAAGCAGAGGGAGTGGGAGAGGGGACAGCAGGTTTCCTGCTGAGCAGGGAACCCAATGTGGGACTCGATCCCAGGACCCTGGGATCATGACCTGAGCTGAAGGCAGATGCTTAATGACTAAGCCATCAAGGTGCCCCAGGAATTGTGGGATGTTTTATAATGTGCCTCGCAGGGAAATTTTCTTGAGGTTGACAAATGCCCAACCTAGTGTCAATTGAACCCATTCTATGACCAACTTATCTTAATATTGGAGTCTGAGTTATGTGGGCAGCATTATAACAGCTTTTACATGCTCAACCGATGCCCGCCAATTTTGCAGCTTCTTTTTGCTTCCAAGATTTCCATTAGCAATAGCCTCTACTTAAATTTTTGTTTACCCAAGTCCTTGTACTAGACCCACTCCAGCTTATATCCGACCCATTCCATTTCTGGGTTCAGTTCAGTTCTTAAGTCAGATCTTGTCCAATTCCACCCGGTAACCATCAACAGTTCCCATCATGGAATCTGGGGTTTGGGAAAAGAATTAAAACAGCAGAGCTCAACAAATAAGGAGTGTGGACTGTAGGCTCCACATAAATGGAGAACTGTGAAGTGCCACTAACAGTTCCCATATTGATCTTGTGACAGAATCAGGCTGGGGTTTGCAGTCAGTTTAGGAACTATGGAATGCCAATTAGATCAGGAGCTAGACACAAAGAAAGAACTCAGAACTTATTTAAAGCCCTTGGAAATGGTGAGAAAGATGGAGAACTCAAAGAGTTTGTGGGGTACCATGCCTCTGTTTGTCATTGTCCCCAAATGCCATCAGAAATTTACTTTGGATCTTACTCCAGAGTTCACTTTGGTTTCTGCCACCAAATGTGTTTAAAAATTTTTTGAAGGTCTAGTTGGAATTATTCAGTTATTCATGAATTGGGCAGCATCTCATCTAGCAAATCAAAAGGAGTTCTGAAGAGCTATTAAATAATGGGAGTTTGATAGGCAGAAGGGAGCAGGGACAAGGAAAGAGCAGATTGCCTCACTCCTGCTGACCAGGAAATTCCCGATTGACCAGTTAAGATTACATTGCTGGGGAAGTTTGAAACTATAATAAGGTTAGGTATTAAGTTTTGGTTTGGTGACTTGGGGCTTAGCACAAATGACTCCACTTTTGGTCTGTTGCATCTTTTTTTAAAGCTATTTAACAAAGCACAGTATTTGAGAATCATCTGAAATTTCACCTATGTGGATATTAATTACAGAGAATGATAAGATAGAATTATTATCTAGAAAGACTGTATTGTAAATCAGGACCTCTTGGGGATATAACTGTCGTGTTCCACTATTTGGTACTTCCGATCCATGCTATTTTTTAAAGATATTATTTACTTATTTATTTTAAAAAGAGAGAGAGAGTGTGTGTGTTTGAGAGCAGGGGGTAGGCAGACAGGGAGGGAAAGGGAGAGAATCTCAAGCCAACTCCACACTGACCATGGAGCCCCTCAGGGCTTGATCTCATGACCCTAGGTCATGACCTGAGCTGAAACCAAGAGTCTGTCGCTTAACCAACTGAGCCACCCAGGCACCCAACGTTCATTCTATTTTTATAGCATCAAGAGTTATTAGATCATCAGGGGTCTGCCTTGCCTTAACCAAACTCTTATAAGACCAGTAGGTCAATTGATTAATTTAAAATATGAAACATAGCTTTCAAGCTGTTTAAAATATTTTTGTCAATGGTCCAAGCATTAATTTCCTGTTGGGAAGCTGCATGGAAAGTCAAATGATAACCAGGTTTCTAGACAACAATGGATATGAGAAGGCAAAAAAGTTTGTTTAGAAGAGCAAACTCTTGAAGCCCCTGGTGGGTCAGTTAATTGAGTGTCTGCCTCTTAGCTTTAGCTCAGGTCGTGATCTCAGGATCCTGGGATACAGCCCCAAGTCAGGTTTTGTGCTCAACAAGGAGTCTGCTTGAGATTCTCTCTTCCTCTCCCTCTGCCCCTCCTGTCTCTCTCAAATAAATACATAATCTTTAAAAAAAGAAGATCAAATTCTTAATATCCCAGTATAGGATATATAATAATCTAATGCCAGATACTTAGGTTCCTAAATCAGGGGACACCCTTAATTCAGCAACATGGGTAAGGGGGACAATGATAAATTCTATAATTCCCCATTTCTATCTCTCATGTTTCTGATAGCACATTCTTTCTTCAGATAAATTACTATAACTCTTAGCAATTTAATCTCACCCGGCTATTCCTGAAATACTTGACCACTCAGTCATAGATTATTATTTACTATGGATTTCTTCTACAAATAATTGATCTCATTCGTTACATTTTTGTCCTAATTCCCTTCTTGAGTTATAGTGTTTACTTTTAAATTTGGGAAGGTATCTTATTTTCATGTGCATATTGCTTCCAATTCTCAGCCTTGAACCATTGTCAAATCCAGGACCTCATCAATAGGTGAATAACCAAAAAATAGAAATATATATAGCTATGTAATTAATACTCTTTTTTTTAAAGATTTTATTTATTTATTTGACACAGAGAGAGAGATTACAAGTAGGCAGAGAGGCAGGCAGAGAGACAGGGAGAGGAGGAAGCAGGCTCCCTGCTGAGCAGAGAGCCCGATGCGGGCCTCGATCCCAGGATGCTGAGATCATGACCTGAGCGGAAAGCAGAGGCTTTAACCCACTGAGCCACCCAGGCGCCCTGTAATTAAGACTCTTAACTGCAAGTAACAGAACCATAAACAGTAACAGTGAGAAACTGAATTTGTTATAAGAATATAAGATTATATCAGAAAATCCAAGGACAGAAATCATTATAAGGCCTAATGAGGGACTGGGACCAGGAATTAGAAAGAAGTCAGTAACTCCCATGGTCTCAATCTCTCCATGTATTTCTCTGCCCATTTGTCTTCTACTCTCTGCAGATGATCTCTGTTTATTTCTGTACATGGCTGGAAAAGGCCACACCCCTGATTTTTAATTGACATGACATCTCAATTTAAAAATCTGACCAAATCAGTTCTCAGCCTTTTGGCTAAGATCAAGTATAAAAATCTGACCGAGACTGACTAAGGCTCTGTTCCAATTCTAAAATCCTGGAAGAGATAATCCAATTAGTAAATCTTGGATTGGAGGGCCACTGCCAGAATATTTAACTGTCAAAAGATTAGGGGAAGAATTACTTAAGTGCCATGGGGACTTACTTCTGTGAGTGTTGGACAGTTTTTAGAAAAAGGAGAAGATGAACTAAGCAAATACCCCCAAACTGATTGTTATATATGAAGCTAGTAAGAATTAGGTATTTCTTTGACTTAATTTCCTTACCCTTTATTTCAAATATTGTAATTTTCACTTTAGATTTCCATTTGCCTTTTTTTATATTTCCTTTTTCTCTGGTGATATTTTCTTTCTATTTATTATAACCATATCATTCTTCATATCTATGAACACAGTTACAATAGATACTTGGAAATCCCTTGTCTGCTAATTCTAACATCTGGGTTATCTTGAAATGAGTCTTGCTAACATCTCTTCTTTTGAGAATGGGTCATATTTTTGTATTCTATCATATATTGAATAATTTTGGTTTGTGTCTTGGACATTATGATTGTTACACTGTAGACACTCTGGATTCTATTATATTCCTCTAAAGAATATTGATTTTTTTTCTTTTTATTTTAGCAAGCAACTTGATTGTTTTGATTCAAACAGCAAACTCTGCCTCTTGGGTTGCAACTCCAATCTCAATTCAGTTCTATTATTCTTAGTTGGAGTCTGCCTCATACATGTATGCTTCCAGGCTCAGCTGGAGATTTGGGGAGAGTTTATGCACTGTGTGGGCTGCAATCTTTCCATCTCCTTTTGGGGATTCCCTGATGACTCTCCTGTGGCTGTAATTGCCTGAACTCTGTCCTCTGGTTTTAAACCAATTTTCTGAGAAAATTCTGAGAATTTTCTGTCAAGGTTTTTTTTTTTTGTTTGTTTGTTTGTTTGTTTGTTTTTACCTTGTATAGCTTGGATAGCTTTCTACTTTCAGGTCCAAAAAAATCCCACAAAGACTTGAAACTCACTTATGACTTCTCATCTTCCAGGTGTTGATTTTCCTCCAGAATCTACTTGCTTTTGCTTACACTCAAGTGCCTATAGGTCACTGATATTTGTATTGGATTTTGTCCATGGTTGTTATCTGCAAGAGGGAAGGGTATGGCAGAAGTTTATTCAACTATACTCTTCACTTATTAGACAACTCTCCCTGCTTTTTATATGATAAGTTAGGTTTTTTGTTTGTTTGTTTTTAAATGAAAGCAACACAAGCTTATTGTAAAAAACAATATAATAAAAATGGCATGTATATAATGCTTAAGATGTGCTAGGCCCTGTTCTAAGTCCTTTATGTATAATAGCTAGTTCATGAAATCAATTACTGCAAAGTTATGTAAAGCACATTTAAAAGTTCTACTTCTCCTGAGGCATCTGGGTGGTTCAGTTGGTTAAGCCTCCGACTCTTAGTTCTGGCTCAGGTCATGATCTGATGGATGATGAGAATGAGCTAGGGCTTCATGCTGAACGGAGTGTCTTCTTAAGGATTCTCTCCCTCTGCCCACCCCCTGCAACACTCATGTGCTCAATCTCTCTCTCTCAAATAAATAAATACGTCTTTAAAAGCTTTCTACCTTTCCCATCATTCTACTCCCTGAGAGAAGAATATTCTTTCTGATTTTTTTAATAGAAATGAGATTATACTGTATATCATTTTTCTATGATATGCTTTTTTCACACTCATAGTATATCCTGGGTATCATCCCAAGTTATTTGAAATCTTGAATTATCTAAGATAAATTGGCTACTACAACAGCTACTACTACTGCAATCTACACACATAAAGATGCACATGCTTACAGGCTGTGTACTTTCATAAAGAAAGTTGCATGGTCATTTTTATGAATGACTTTTTATGGTTAGGGTAGCTTTACCTAACTAGTTTCTTTTCTTCCTCCATGAGGTGGTTAAACCATGTTTATGCCAATGTCAGGGTGTCAAGATCTAGACCATACTCGGTAGTTAACTGTACTTTACAATTAATTAACTGTCCTTATTTTAGTCCACATAATCATTATAAGGGTAAAAATGAAAAACACATATATATGAAAAACACTTCGATAAAGCTTAAATTGCTATATGAATCCAAGTAATACCAATTCAATCTTGAATGACTACTGCATGTAAGAGTCTGTGGTCATTGGTGGGAGTTATAGGAATGAGTGACGTACAATCCCTGTCCTCGAGGTGATACAACCCAGTTTTGAAAATAGGCATTTGAACACAGCTAAACTATGTACCAATTTAGAAATATAGTTAATGCTATGATACAGACTTTTTAAATGTGTTATAGGAGTGGCAATGGGAGAGCGATTGATTCTGACAAAGAGGATCAGAAAAGATGTCTCAAAGATGATAAAATGTGAATTGGACTATGAATGATAAAAAGAATTTTAGGTTTGGGACAGCAGAAAGAGAATGGATTCTAAGACGAAGGAACAGCGTAGGTGCTGGCATTAAAGTATGTTTTTTTCTTCTGAGAATGCCAGGAAATTTACTGTGGTTGAAGCAGAGGGTATGGAATAGGTGTGATAATGGGAGGTAAGGATTAAAAATTTAGAATGAGACCAGTAGAGTGATTCACATTTAGATTATGACAGACGTTATACCTGTTATCCTAAGGATCTGCATGAAGTATGATAGCTAACAGATGAAGGATTTTGACCAGAGAAATAGCATGGTACAGTAGTAAAAACAATACCACCTTCTGTTACAAACTAGCCCAAACATGTACAGTCGCTCAAAAATAGCTATTTCTCGTTCACCTAAATGCAACCTGAGTATTCTTGATGACTAGGCAGTTCTCCGAGGTTTCATCAGTTCATCCAAGGTCCCAGGCTCTTTTCATCCTATGACTCCACTGTCTTTTACCTATGGCTTGAAAAGTTGCCAAAGTTTGTGTACATTAAGCTAGAGGAAGGGAGAAGAGCATAAATGGAAGAGCAAAAATGGAAGGTTTTTATGTCCAGACCTGGGAGCGTGGTACTCAACACTTCTATTTTCTAGACTCAGTCATACGTGTAGACCTAGCAAGACAGGCTGGAAAATATGGTCTGTGTTCCTTAGAAGAGGGAAAGGATTTAGTGAACAGCTTGGTAGTCTATGTCATGCACAGTCCCATTTAGTTTTTAGGAAGTATATTCTTGTGGCAAGGTTGATGGATTCAGGTCCGGCTTCTAAAGGCAGGAAGAACAGATAAGAGGCTGTTGTAAGAGTTCAAGTGAGACATAATGAGGCCCCTAAGGCATTTGCAGCAGGGGTAAAAAGGATACATTGCAGAGATAGGATTTGTGACTGAGATTTGGGGGATGGGGAGGTTGTTGACACAGTCAACTAAATGAACAGTAGATTTCTCTGTTTCATGCTGATAATGCTCATCCAAAAGTAAAAACTTGCTTTCTTAAACTCATTAATTATTGAGCACTTAATTGATCAGAACCCTTTACTAAGAACTATAGGAAAATAGAGAAGAAATATTTGATAAAGCCCTTTTCCTCAAGGAGTTTTTAATCTTTAACACACCCAAAGAACAACTTGAGAATTTTATATAAAACCATAACACAGATTAATTCACCACAACCTGAACCCAGAATGCTAGAGATATTCAGGAGGAGAGTTGTGATCAGGAGTACATGGGATCATGGGCGCCTGTGTGGCTCAGTGGGTTAAAGCCTCTGCCTTCGGCTCGGGTCATGATCTCAGGGTCCTGGAATGGAGCCCCGCATCGGGCTCTCTACTCAGCGGGGAGTCTGCTTCCTCCTCTCTCTCTGCCTGCCTCTCTGCCTACTTGTGATCTCACTCTCTGTCAATAAATAAAAAAAAACTTAAAAAAAAGGATTACATGGGATCATTTAGACTAAATTTAGCGTTCAGATTTTATTCTTCATTTAACAAGTTATGTATTAAGTGTATGGTGTGCTTGATAATTGTATTCCCTGGCTCATAAAAGGTCAATTAATATATGTTGAATGAAATATTAGCTGTTTAATTAGACAAATAAAGCACAACCCTTGCTTTTGAAAGACCTACTGGAAATAAGTAATAGGATCAATAGGGTTAACATACAGGTAAACAAGCTAATATGATAAAGTGTAACAAGTGCTATGATAGAGCGGTCTAGTTAGAGCACAAGGAAACAGTGTTCAGGAAGATGTTTATAAAGGAGGAAGCCCTTGAACTTGTCTTGGAATAAGAGTGCAGGAGATGACAGAAATCAAAGATGAAAGATGGAGAGGGGAGGCCAAGGCAAAGAGAAAGAAATGGCAAGTGACTGGGCAAGATGTGAAGTATATTGTTCCCTGAGGGTAGGAACTAGGTTATGTTAATATCTGTACCCTCTTGCCTACCATAGTACTTAACCCTTCACAGATGCTCAGAAATGTTGAATTCCTAGGACTATTCTCATAGTCCTTGCTAGTGTGTCTAGTTTACTTCTGTCCAACTTCAGACATTTAACTAATTAACAGAGGTGGTAAAATAATGATTTTTCCATCAGTAGTTGAAGGTTCCTCTAGTCCCTGCTGGTGAACTCACTCTGCATTCCCCTAAGGCTACAAAGTTATTTGAAGGTGTATGTGGTTGCTTTAAATTGCAATTGCAAACCTTCACTGATAGAAGCCATCTGAGTCTCAATTTCTCTTCAAGCGAGATGCCTAACTGAAATAATGGTATCACCAAATACCATCTTGAATTCAAAATCACATTGAGGCAACAAATAAAGTTTTGTGTGATGTAAATCCTCAGTGGTTTGAGTATCTCTTACTGGAGCAGAAATGTATTTCTTAAAAGCTAACAACCATATTTTCTTAGTGAAATTTAGTGTTTGAAATGTGTAAGTACACTTTAGTCCTTGAAGGGTAATAATTTTAACCTGAAATATTTCAGAATAAGATAATAAGTTAAGAAATGAACACTTGGGCAGAGTTTGTAAATGTAGTTTTATTTCATTGGAATTTTTTTTATCTATCATTTGTATATTTATGCATAAATAATATCTATTATGATTTAGATGCTGTAGTTTAATTTTCCGTGAACTCCATCCCTAATCCACACTGATAATCTTTTAAAACTAGGGATATCTATCTATCTCTTCATTGTTTTCCTTCTAATAAATACCTTACATTACAATAAATGGGTAGGGTGAATATCTGAGACCAAACAGACTCAAGTTTAGTTTCCAGGTTTGCTACTTACTAACAGGGCGGCCTTTCTGAGACTTTATTTTCATCTGTGTCTTAATCCATCTGGGCTACTGTAACAGAATACCATAAACTGGGTGGTTTACAAACAACAAAAGAACAAACACTTTTTCTCAGTTTTGGAGACTGGGAAGCCAAGATCAACGTGCCAGCAGATCCATTGTTTGGTGAGAACCCACTTCCTTGGTTCATATAGGCTGTCTTTCCGGTGTATTTCCTCATGGTGAATAGGATGAGAGAATTCTCTGGAGTCTTTTTTTTTAAGGACACTAATTCCATTATGAGGGCTGATTTCTTTTTTTTTTAAGATTTTATTGATTTATTTGACAGAGAGAGATAGAGAGCACAAATAGGCGAAGTTCAAGCAGAGGGAGAGAGAGAAGCAGGCTCTCTGCTGAGCAGGGCGCCCCACTTGGGTCTCGATCCCAGGACCCTGGAATCATGACCTGAATAATAGGCAGCCACTTAACTGATTGAGCCACTCAGGTGCCCTGAGGGCTGTATTCTTAAGGCCTAATCACCTCCCTAATGCTATCACATTGGAGATTAGGTTTTAACTGACGAATTTTGGAGGGACAGGAACATTCCCTCTAAAGCATTCTGTAAAGTGTGAATAGTAACAACCACCTTCTTGTAGGATTTTGTGAGAATTAGAGATTATATTGTGGAAATTACCGAGTATGAGATCTTTAAAGATTGGAAACTTCTACTGCCACCAGTGGTGTTGGCAGCAGCTTCAAGTAAAGTCATACTTCCTGGGGGAGGGGGCAGAGAATTGTGTTTGGAGCTGTTCTCTGCATATTACAATTTGCAAACTTCTTCCCTTTGTACCAACATTATGTACAACTCCAATGTATACAACAAATAAAAGTGAAAATTAGGGCCCAAAGCTCCAACCTCCATCCTAGTCCTTAAGACATATTCCTGAAACACAGCAAAAACCATTCCCTCAGTGGCACCCATTTAAAAGTACTGGGGAAACTTAAAACATGACATTGAAAATAATAACAAGATGGCTAGGAAAACACTCTGAGTTTCTTGGAGATCCCTATATGATCTAAATATGATAAAATCACTGTAGTAGAGATGTATGCGAAAAGTGTGCGCTATGCCTACTGACCTATCATTTTTTAAAATTCCAGTATAGTTAACATACTGTGTTGTATTAGTTTCAGGTGTATAATGTAGTGATTCAACAATTCTATGCATTATTTAGTGCTCATCATGGTTAAGTGTGCTGAAGTTTCCCCTTCACCTACTTCACCCATTCCCCCACCCACCATCCCTCCTTAAAAATACCACTTTTTTCTCTATAGTAAAGAGTCCATTATTTAGTTTGTCTCTTTTTTCTTTATTCATTTGTTTTGTCCCTTAAATTCCACATATAAGTGAAATCATATGGTATTTATCTTCCTCTGATTGACTTATTTCACTTAGCATAATACCCTCTAGATCCATCCACCTTCTTGCAAATGACAATATTTCATTTTTTTAAGACTTATTTATTTGAGAAAGAGAGGGGAGGGAGGGGCACAGAGAGACAGAATCTCAGGCAGACTCCCCACTGAGTGGAGCCCAATATAGGGTTTGATCTCACGACCCTGAGATCATGACCCGAAGCAAAATCAAGAGTCGGTTGCTTAACCAACTGAGCCACCCAGGCACCCCTCATTGTTTTCTTATGACTGAGTAATATTTTGTTGTATATATACTCCATCTTTTTTATCCATTCATCTGTCAATGAATACTTGGGTTGCTTTCATAATTTATCTATTGTAAATAATGCTGCAATAAACACAGGCGTGCTTATGTATTTTCAAATTAGTGTTTTCATATTCTTTGGGTAAATATATAGTAATGGAATTGCTGGGTCATATGGTAATACTATTTTTAATTTTTTGAGGAACCTCCATATTGTTTTCCAACAATGGCTACATCAGTTTGCATCTCTACCAGCAGTGTACCAGGTTTTTTTCTTTTCTCCACATCCTTTCTAATACTTGTTGTTTCTTGTGTTTTTTATTTTCACCATTCTGACAGATGTGAGGTGATACCTCATTGTGGTTTTGATTTGCATTTCCCTGATGAGTGATGTTGAGCAATCTTTTCATGTGTCTTTAGGCCACCCATGTGACTTTTTTGGAGAAACGTGTGTTCATGTCTTCTGCCCATTTTTTAATTGGATTATTTGGGGGGTTTGGTGTTTCTGACCTATCATTTTAAAAAGAGACAAATAGAAATGGATGTCCTTTGACTAGAGAAGTACAAACTTTTCATGGTTTCCCATCTTGGCTAAAGTTTGCAGATGAGGTTAGCTACAATAATTATTAGAGGACTTACAATTATTAGAAGAAGGGACTAATTCCCTCAGAGAATGCAAGGCCACAACTAGACCAAATCACCTTTAAGGCATGAATAAGGCCAACAACCCTTCCTCAAGGTACTTTGTTACAATCCATCTGAAAATTACTGTAAAATACTGGTTGTTAGAATAAGATGCTGTTTATAGCCATCTTCCAGAAAACTGTTTTAAAAAGTCTGTAGGTTTTCAGAATCCTCAGTGATCCACAGCATCCCCAGTATGAATGGCACACCCTGGAATGGAGCACTCTTTTGTAGTGTGCAATCTGCATATCATTATACAGTGACCCTGATGATATCCATATTTTTAAATGAAGATGAATTGTTTGGGTAATTAAAAATGGCAGCTAATTAAAAATACAATTTTCACTTAAATTTTTTTCACAGACTCCTTAGGAAATGAGTTCAAGTAATGCAGTAAAACCACATAGATTCTCGAATTTCAAGGGCTTCTCTGTAAGTAGATAAAATAGCAGAATTTCAGCTGTCAACAAAATTATAAGCAGATTAGGTGCTATCTATGAATTTAAATGTAAAATTTGTAATAATCTTCCTGGAGGTGATTGAGTTGAATATAATTTATTCACATTGGCAGTTGAAATTCCTTCTTTTACTTTTTTATGGCTTTAGATATATTAGAAATATAAATGCATCCCCTTGACTCTTAAGCTTAAGTACCTTCAGAATATTGAAAAACCAAGGCGACATTTATTTCAGTCCTCAAAAGCAAATTTTTAATGCTAAAGTCCCACTTATTAGAACAAAAACATTTTGCAGTTTAACAGAATGATCCTGGTAGTAAAACTCTGTTTTGTGAAATGAATCCACTGGGTAATGAAAACCAAGCTAATACAACAGGGGTCAGCAAACTATGGCCCCTGGGCCAAATCTGGCCCACCACCTGTTTTCATAAATGAAGTTTTATTGGAACACAGCCACATATTCATTTACATATTGTCTATGGTTGCTTTGGTGCTAGACAGTAGATTTGAATAATTAGACAGAGACCATATGAGCAGCAAAGGCTAAAATATTTAGTATCTGGTCCTTCACAGAAAAAGTTTACAGACTCATACAATATTAAATTGTTTCAGTTAAATATTAAATTATAATTTAATATTAAAATATTTCAATATAAAATTATATAGAGTTATAATTTAATACCAAAGTATTTCAATATTAAATTATGTGGAATTTAAGTATTTAATTATATGGTTTTATGAGGAAATTCATAAATATAAGAAAGAATATTCCACACCACTTTACTTTAAATGTTAATTGTTATCAAGAAAGGTATTGGAAATTAAACAGAATACTTTAAGTTCCCTGTTGTGCAGCTGTCTTGAACCCCGACATAAGATCACTAAAAGGCATTGAGGACCAACACTATTATCAAGCCATCCCATAGAAGGAGCTGTTATGATAGTCATAATTTGAGGAAGATGCAGAAAGTTCTGGAATATGGTTCAGCATCAAGAAGACAGGAAAATACTAATGGGAGAGATGGTTCTCAGACTTTATTTGCAGAACCCTTTCTTCAAACAAAATTTCAAGGGGAAGGAAGCCCAAGATATGAAAAAAAAGGTGAGGGTGACAATGAAGCCAGGGTGGATGAACTTTAAAGTTCTGCTTGATTGGATCCCTCTCTCTGTTTTTCTCCTCTGTGCAGAGGAGCTTTGTATTTGCAAATTAGCAACGTATCACTAAAAGTGAATCAGAAAGCTTAGCGAAAGAAATGGCATATTTGTATGTCCATCCAATCTAATTTCCAGCATGTTCTGATATGTTTCTTATGCTCTGTTGCCATCTCCCACATATTTTGTCTTTTATTTTCCTGTTATGAAATATTTCTGACAAATGAAAAAAAGTTGAGTTTAATATTTACTCATCAAATTTTGTAAAACTTTAATTCAATAAATGTACACATAAACAGAGAAGTATTTTTCGTTTGCTGTTCAGCCAGTAGTCATAGAAAGGTTTATTACTTCTTGAAAGAAATAGTATTTTTTACATTCTGTTCCTTGGTTAAACCGGTACTTTCACAACAGTGAATAATAACTATAATGGACCTAACTTACTGAGTACTAGCCATGTGCCAGGTACTATTCTCAATACTTCCTGTGGATTAATGCATTAATCTTTACAAAATTCTTATGACATGGAATCTATAATTATATTCATTTTAAGATGAAGAAACTAAAGCACAGAGTAGTTAGTAACTTACTCAAGGCTCCTCAGCTAGTGAGTAGCAGATCTGAGATTAAGGCTTTGAACTCAGTCTGACTATATAGCCTTCTCTCTTTCATTCTCTCATAATCACTGCTTTTAAATTTTTATCTTTTACTTCCCTCTATTGAATTGATTTTATTTAATTCTTTTTCTCCCTCTACTAGCAATTATTCATTTTAGTTCTATTATTTTAGGAGATACCTTAAATTTTTATCATCTTTATTTGGTTTGAAGTCTAAAATTAGTAAGTTTCACTACCCTTTTAATAAATAATAAATGAAGCTTAGAATGCTTTCATATGGATCATCCTCTCTTCACTTACATGTAACTATTATTGATTATTTTTGTTCTGTTTTTCTTAACACACGAAATTATATTTTCCACATTCAGTCTTCATTTAGATTTACCCACATGTTTATCAATTACTTTACTCACTATTCCTTTTTACAGTTCAGTCCTTCCTTTTAGATTCAGTTTTATGCTTCCTTAAGTGCATCCTCTCATAGTTCTTTCATCAAGGGTCTGTTGGTGGTAAATTCTCCATCCTTGTAGAAAATTGTCTTCATTTTACCCTCAGTGTTGACTAACAAATTCACTAGATGTGGAATCCAGTATTGACATTTTTCTCTAAGTATTTTGAAAATATTGCCTCATGAACTATCAGTTAGAATCCTTCCTGATACAAGGAATATACCAAGAATATTCAAAATAATAGCTTAAACAACAATGAAGTGTATTTTTCTCTCATAACATGCAATCCAGACCTAGGCAGAACCAGGGTTGATCAGTTGAGCAGCTCAGTAGATCAGAGTTCTGGATCAGTTTCTCTGTGACTCTTTTGGCTTTTATGTTACAGTTGCTAAATGGCTAACAGCTACAAAATCATGTCCTAATGATGACAATGCCCAAAAACTTGAAAAAAGAACAGATTTTTCCTTACACATCTCTCTGTATATATCAGATAGAATAATCTTTGTCAGAAACCTCTTTCAGACTTCCTCTCATCCAGAACTGGGTGACATGCCCACCCTCTAATCTAGTCACTGGCAAAGGTGAATGTAATATTCCAGTTGCTTGAACTAGTAATGGCGCTCAGGGTGGGGCACATCTTTCATACCTGAACAACTAAGGGTTCTGTTAGCAATGTGAAAGAGGTTAATGGCTATTGGATAGGCAATCAACAGTGCTTGCCACACATTGTCTTATAGCTCCTGTGGTGTAATTGAGAAATCTGCTGTCAGTCTAATTAATTATAGTTCCATTATAGGTAATCTCTTTTTTATTTAGCTGTTTTAAGTCTCTCTTTCTCTTTGATGTTGTGCTAATAATTCACATCATTCAGGAAACAGGTGCCAAGATGGGATTAGATGGGCAAGTTTTCTGGAAGACTCTTTGAAGGATAAAAGAGAGGGAACAGAAAACAGGGAGGATACTCAAGTTCTGACATCTATGGAGGAGAGAAAAGAGAGGAGGAGGAGTTTCAGACTACTACGTGGATACAAGAAAGTTTGGCCCAGGGTGATGGAGAGTCCTAGAACCAAAATTACCATTAAAACGCTTCCCCATCTTGTAGGAATGGACTATATTAATACCCAAATCATATTCAGCCGTTGGGGGGAAGTAGACCACAACCTGTCCTTAGGGTGGACCTAGTACTGGATTCAGAAAGGCAGGGATTGGGGCTGTTAGTCAACAATGCACCCATAACAGATCCGGGTGGTATATTTTCATGGCTGCCTCAGATGTTCTTAATGTGTGGATTTACTTTTATTTATCCTGATTGGGGGTTGTGCATCCTGAATCAGAATTTTCTTACAATCTCATTTTTGATTCTTTAATCAATCTTGGAAAATTCTTGGTCATCATCATTTCTTCCTATTTTCTTTATTATCTGCTTCTAGAATTTTTATTAGATATGTATTGTGTTATGTCATTCTATCTTCCATGATCTTTACCCCATCTTTTAGATTTTTCATGTCTTCATCTGTCTACACTACATTCTATGTAATTTCTTCAGATACGCATTCAAGTTCACTAGTTCTTGCTTTATTTGTGCCTTACTTGAAATTTAAGTTGCTCTTTGTGTTTTATTTTCCATTGAGTTTTGCATTTTGATTTTATACTTTTCAGTTTTAGAATTCTTATTCATCTTGAAGTCTACATGATCCTTTTCTTTTTTTTTTTTTACAAATAGTGTTTTATTGTTATGTTTTACATTCTAACTTCGTCCATTTTAAATATGCCTTTTCATGGTCTCTAAACAATGGCACTATTACCTGATATTTTCAGGGATCTAATCTTATAGTTTGTTGGGTGTTATGGCTTTTGTTTAAAGTGGACTATTTCCTCATATAATTTTTAACTTTGGATTGTGATCTTGTTTGCAGTTGCCTCCACCAAGGCGTCCAGATACTTCCATACTAATGTCTCATATTGGTAGTTGGTAAACCACACAGAAAGTATAAACTCAATTGTAATTCATTGCATGATCTCTGTCCATACTTATGAATTCTCAGGAATGATTTTTTTATTGTTTTTACCCAGAGCCCAGTCCAGAACAGACAAGATTCTTTTTTGTCCTTTTGTGCCAATGGGCAGATTTTTTTCTAGTACACCCTTTTTTGAAGTGTCACGTTTTGAAGGTCCATGTATAGGCAACATAGGCAGGTGTCAGTTGCAACTTCCTGCCTTGGGATAACTCAAATCCTTGTTTCTCTCTTCTTTCACCCTGGCCTTAAAAGCCCTTGTTCTTATATCATTCACTTGCAAAGGAACTGCTGTGTCAAATCTTGGGCATGCCATTCTTATTTAGAATCCCCACCCGGGTTTTGGCTTCTGAGTTTTTTTAAACTTCTGAGTGCCATTCTTTATTTGAAAAGATAAATGATATATTCACCTAGCATTTTTAGGTGCTTTGTGGTATAAAGGTTTTAGGTTTTCTACTCTACTATTACTTCCAGAAGCTGAATTCTTAGTTCCTACTCTATACTGTCTCTCTCTAGTTTGATTTTCAAGCATCAAAATTTGCTTGCCATCAATATACCTTTTCTTTATAGTTTAAGAAATCATGATATAGGGAAAAAATCCTGGTATCTCTGACTTCAGAGAAAACTTCAGAGTGCTTCCGGGGCAACTATAAGATGTCACAGATATGCTAGGCATTAAAATGATGAAAAATGTTTTGACCGAGCTTACCATTGTGTCACTAGAAGAAAAGCAGATGTCTTTTTTAAGGAGTACTAGAAAGTCACGTTGCTTGTTTTTGGGGTTTTTGTTTTGTTTTGTTTTAAGCATAGGCCATTGTTTCAAAGAAATTGCTCTAAATGTTACCTGTTTTCTATCATCTACTAAGAAACGGTGAGGAAATAAACTGCTGTGATGGAGCTGGCTAGTTGTGTATGTTATAAAGTTTTCTTTTGGGGGCACCTGGGTGGCTCAGTCGTTAAGCATCTGCCTTCGGCTCAGGTCATGATCCCAGGGTTCTGGGATGGAGCCCCGCATCGGGCTCCTTGCTCAGCGGGAAGCCTGCTTCTCCCTCTCTCACTCCCCCTGCTTGTGTTCCCTCTCTCGCTGTGTCTCTCTCTGTCAAATAAATAAATAAAATCTTTAAAAAAAAGTTTTGTTTTGTCAATAAAGAGTTACTTTTCTTTTTTGTTTTTTTTAGAGGGGTGGGGGGGAGGCAGAGGGAGAGAGAGAGGGAGAGAGAGAGAGAATCTCAAGCAGACTCTATGCCCAGCACAGAGCCAGACATGGGGGCTCGATCCCACAATGCTGAGATCATGACCTCAGTTGAAATCAAATCAAGAGTTGACGTTTAACTGACTGAGCCACCCAGGCACCCCAAGAGTTACTTTTTTTTTTGGTCACTGACAAATGTCTTTATTTTTTTTATTATTATTCTTTGCCCCAGGGGTGCAGGTCTGTGAATCATCAGGCTTACACCTTTCACAGCACTCACTATAGCACAAACCCTCCCCAATGTCCAGAGCCCAGCAATGGACCCTCAACTCTGTGGTCAATTAATCTTCGACAAAGCAGGAAAGAATGTCCAATGGAAAAAAGACAGTCTCTTCAACAAATGGTGTTGGGAAAAAAAAAGAGTTACTTTTCTTAAGAAGGTTTGTGTTCCTGAGTCCTATAAAAGGCAGTCAGTTGCTAGATTATTATCACAGATCCAAGGTCCCATCTAGTGGCAATTTTTCATGTGAACTTATGTCCATATAATTTGCAAAAATAAAAATGGGCTCATTTTTAATGTAATTGACAGAGAATAACATGTATCAAGCTTTCCAACATCAACTTTTTGATAAAAATGTGCTTTACAGTACATTGTAATATTCTTTTAGAACTTCTATAAAGGAGATTTCAAATGGCTATCTACCAAGTAGCTATTCTAAATTAGAGATTTGCTCTTAAAAGTGCTTACATCTTTTGTATACCATCTAAGGGACAATTTTTTAGTTAATTTAATGTAACAAAGTCTCATAATTTTAAAACTTATTTTCATATTGAGAGAGCTAGGCTGAAACCTACCCTCTGATATCCCATTGAAAGGGTACTATGAAGATTGGAGACAGTTTGTTTCACCTGCTTAAGAGCATAAAATATTTTACACATGTTAAAAGCAATAATAATAATACAATTGGCATTTTTATTGTTTTTGTTTAAACTGGTGACCATAAGGGCTTCTATAAGACATGAGTAGTGGTAACATTCGTGCAGTGCACTTGAAGGTAATTATCACATGCTTATATTTTAAGTATGATTTGTACTTTACGATTAATAAAACTTGACTTTCTGAATTAAGTTGAATTAATAGAGTTTAAAAATATTTCTAGTCATTGTCTTAAATGTAAATATATTCTGAGGGAAAGCACAGTTTCTTTCTCTTAAGCTGTTTCCTTTAAGTAATCATTACATTTTAATGACTCACACCTTTGGATTCCGTTTTGCCCTATAATTCCAAATCGAGCTGTTCTTGTCTCTTCTCTATTTCAAGCAATTTTTGGCCCCATTCATTTTGAAGATGTGGTCAGAGACAGGGGGTGAGTGGATAATATTCAATCCAAACAACATGACTACACATAATTTAAAACATTCACTGCATTTTAAACTGACATTTAAGGATTGCTCTGGACTAATTTATCCTGCCCTCTTCAGCCTACATATTTCTTCTGTGCATAATTCCTTCTTGAAGTTAATGGGAATTTGGCATGTGGCAGGAGTACATGTTTCATGAAATGGGAATCTGGGGCCTGTCATTTAATAATAAATCTGCTTCTACCTTAATTGGCCTGTCTCCCTATTGTCTTTCACTATGCTATAGCAACATAGGCAGACCTTCCATTCCAATGTGAAATGCAACTATTTTAAAATGCAAGGTACATGTGGATTACCATGAGCATGAGGCAAGTAGTATGATCTACTTAGACTGAAGGTGGAAGGATTTTGAAATGTTATGCTTACCGGACATAGCATAAAAGTAAAAATTTCTATGTGCTGCCTTATGACCGTTTTCATTATAGCATATATTTATACCAGTAAATCCTGGAACATATCTTAATTATACAATGAGCTTTAGGACTAGGGCTTTAAATCAAAGAGAAAGTAATAGTTTTTTTTAGTTTGTTCTTCAGTACTATGCACACTACACTGGAGTTTAGCCTTTACCTTAATATTTACATTTTCTACATTTCCATTATACAGATAAATACTTCCTATAGGTAAAGCGAAATAACTTTTAGAATCTAAAACATTTAGGGCACCTGGGTGGCTCAGTGGGTTAAAGCCTCTGCCTTCAACTCAAGTCATGATCCCAGGGTCCTGGGATCCAACCCAGCATCGGGCTCCCTGCTCAGCGGGAAGCCTTCTTCCTCTTCTCTCTGCCTGCCTCTCTGCCTATTTGTGATCTCTCTCTCTGTGTCAAATAAAAAAATAAAATCTTTAAAAAAAAGAATCTAAAACATTTTCAAATAGTTGTTAATAATTTGCCAAACACATTGACTAAATTATGTTATCTGCAAGGAAATACTATGCAGCTCAAAAGAAAAAATGACAAGGAAGATTTCTGTGCTGTGTGATGTGAAGCAATCATAAGATGTATTTTTAAGTGAAAAAAGGCAAGGTGTGCAAACGTATGTGTGTTATACTATATTTTGCATATGGAAAGGGAGCAAATAATAATATATATCCATATGCAGTATATTGGCATTCTAGAAGAATACTAGAAAGATGAATAAGAAACTAGTAAAAAATGGTTACCTATGAAGGGTTAGAGGAGGAAAGGGGTAGAGGGGGAAAGAAGAAAAAATGAAGCTTCTCGGTGTATATCTCTATATACAAGTTTGGGGTTTTTAAAATTTTTATTTAAATTCAATTTAGTTAGCATATAGTGTATTATTATTTTCAGGAGTCGAATTCCTCAGTTGCATATAACACCCAGTTCTCATTACATCAAGTGCCCTCCTTGATGCCCATCACCCAGTTACTCAGTTCGTTTCCTAGAGTTCAGTGTCTCTTAGGGTTTGCCTCCCTCTCTATTTTCATCTTATTTTATTTTTCCTGGTTTGTTTTTAGTTTTGAAATGTGAATTTAATGGAATACAGAGAAAAGGAATTTACCAATACATAAAAGACTGTTTTACCCTCTGATTCCCCAAGTGTACATAAGTTTACACAGTGGACCTAGATTTTTTTTCTTGAGTCTACTGTTAACAAGTTATATGACCTTAAGCAAATCCCTTAACTCATGTGGACTTCAATATTGTAAAATAAGGAAGTTAAAATAGATGGTCACCAAGGCCCTTTCTAGTTCTAACATTTCATGACATGGACTGGGTGACCACATAGTATGGGCATATATAAGTCAACGTTTTATTTTAATTCTAATATAGTTAGCATACAGTGTTATATTAGTTTCAAGTATACAATATAGTGATTCAATTAAGTCAGCTTCTTAAGGATTAGAATTTTATCTGATTGACTAAGGTATTTGTTGCTACTCTAGGGTTTTCTGTTTTGGCTAATTGTTTTCTCCAAATAAAATAAGAGTTAAAATGGGTTTTCTTACTCAGGCAGTTAGGTGCACATTAGATATAAATTACCTTTTGAAAACCTGTATTTACTGCTGTACTAAAGAGAATTTCTTTAAACTTTGGACAAAAACTTTATACAAATATTTTAAAAGATATAATTATACTAACACAGATAAACTTAAAACTAACTTTTAATTGCTAATCACTATTTTGATAAGCTTCTGAGTCTTTATTAAATATGTGTTCATGTTTGATATCCATTCTGTTTAAGCTTCAATTATTTAATTACAGGTCTTGATATGAAACTAATCATGCGTATATCTATACGAAGTTTGCATACTGACAGGATAAAATCATTAAATAGTCATTACTGTAAACTGACGTTGGCCTGAAATTTTTGCAGTTAACGGGGGAGTTGATGCTTGATGAACAATCCAATTAAAACTGGCAACAAAAGACCTAAAATGTCAGCCAAATTGCTTTTTAATAGTCAATGCAGCCGTCACAAAACATAAACATCAAAGTCCCCATAGAAGCATAAAGCTTCATGGTGAAACAATTCTAGAAAATGAATAATAATTACAGCATCTTGAGGATTCTTTTAATAGATGTGCACTCATTAAAAATATTTTGTTGGTTAGAATCAGATGACAAAGTATGTTTTGCTGAATACTTCCTTATATTAGTTATTGTCATGGTTTTATTTTATATTAGACAAGTATAATCTCTATTATTATCAAAAAAGTTATCTAAATGGTATTTTAATAGCCCCGAAGACAAGGTTCTGAAAAAAAGAAAAAGAAAAATATACAGCATGACCTGCTAGCATCTCAAAATGTAAACAACAAATCCTCAAAATGTAAACAACAAATCCTTAGTTACCCTAAAGTTTAAATTAAAGGCAGGGAAGCCAGTTGTGATCTCCACAAGCAACCTGAAAGCAATTGCCAACATTTAGACTCTTGAGGCTCTAAGTGTGCAATACTCGTCATGTGAACGAATTAATCACCAAGCTGTTTCTTACTATCCAGCAGTTTGATTTTTAGTTGAAGATACAAATTCAGGTATTTTCCTGAACTTTTTACCTTTGGTTTAAATATTTCACACATGGAGGCCAAGGGGTTAGAATGCTATGAAAGATTGTCTTGTATTTTAAGAGTAATCCAACTTCACCCTCTGCCCTTACTGCCATGTTTTCAAAAGCAAAGAAAGAAGTTGTGAGGTTTTTGTCTTTGTGGAATTATAACAGGGGAAAATATCAAGTGGCTCCTCTGGGAAATGTTCAAAACATCAGGGTTTTAATAATATTTTCATTTCTTTTCCCAGTAAACATTTGCTGAACACTTCTTATGTGTCAACCAAGTGTTGGCCACTCTGGGAATCTGGAGATAAGTAAGATTTGAATACCATCCTAAGCTTCCTGTTTAATTGAAGGTTAAACATGTAAATAGTCAACTGTAATACAAGGGAGAACTGTGTGAAGAATTCAAATTGAGAAAATAAAAAATACTTCTCTCCCAGATTCAATGTGAGTTAGTACTCCTTAGCCTACTATATATTTTTTGAAAATATTTTGTAGCATAGATATAAACAGTAGAGCACTCAAACAGATGGTGTCCTAATACATTTATGTATTAGAATATCTGTCAATTAAATATTGCCTTCATCTACAATCATAGTATAATTTTATGTGCTATGAAGGGTAAATTGATGTTCCTACTTCTCCAGCTGTGGTTCCTCTGTTTGATCTGTTGAGGAAGTCAGTGATGTATTTTCAGAACAACAATTTAAAAAAAAATTTCTCAAAGGGGTGATATAGGCACATTGGGACTTCAAACTCTATTAGCTGAAACAGTAAGGAGAAAAGCCTATAGGAATATAAATGAAACTTTAATGGCACCATATCACAAAATATTTAAATGACCCAAGTATCAATAAAAATTTCCTTATCTTCTTTTTTCTTAGTACAGTGATAACTAAAATGTGGAGGGAAAATTCTAACATGTAGGCTGTATCTCTAAACCATCATCTCAGCCTGTGGGAAAATAAAAATGCCTTGGTCTGTATCATGCACATAATCAGATAAAATGATGTCAGCAATTTGATTAAGTGTTGGCTTGAACAGACCAAATCAGCCAGCTCTTTTGCTAATATATGTACCACAGAATAATAAATATAAAGATAATTTTCTACTCCTAAAGTAGTCTTAGTATTCACACATTTTTTTTTAAAAAATGAAGCTTTCAGTGTGAAAAAGAGTAGATACATAACATATATACATGGGAATTCTTGTGACCTCATGAGAATTGCTTTATGTATGTTTTGCATTTGTCAGTGTCCGTTCAAACTAAAAAATATACCTCACATATTTAGCAAAGAATTGGGCACCTGTTATTACCGAGGCATTGTGTTGGGCACCATGGATGCAAAGGTGAGTAAGATAGAGACTTCAGTCTCAAGCACCTCACTGCCTAGGTAAGGAAGCTTATATAACGAAATAATTATAGTGTTGTGAGATCTCTGATAACTGTAATAAAGTATGTGAGAACACAGAAAAGGAAATGGATAAAGCCATCACAGAGGAGATAATATCGCCTAGAAGATTGGTGTTTGCCTAGAAGACTTGCATTCATCCTTTAAGACCCAGCTTCACTGAGGAAAGTGGGAGGCAATGGCATCTAAGCAAAAAGCATGTACAGGGGTGCCTGGGTGGCTCAGTGGGTTAAGCGTCTGCCTTCGGCTCAGGTCATGATCTCAGGGTCCTGGGATCGAGCCCCGAATTGGGCTCCCTGCTCAGCGGGGAGCCTGCTTCCGCCTCTCTGCCTACTTGTGATCTCTCTCTCTGTCAAATAAATAAATAAAAATCTTTTTTAAAAAGAAGCGTGTATAATGCCTTAGAGACACGGAAGTGTATGGCCTATGTGAAGTGGAGAGATGGGAGATAAAGCTGCTGCCATTTATATGCCCCACTAAGAATTTTGTACTATGTCTTATTGGCCAGTGAGCAACCACTGCATTAATTGTAATTAAGAGAACAGTTGTGGATTCACTTTTTTGAGTTATTTATTGATAACACATAAGTTAAATAAGTTGTTAATAAATTCCAGAGATATCAAATATTCTTTTTTTGATAAGAATCCAATGCTTGACTTTCAAGGTGTTATCTGTAGTCAATGTTTTCTACATTCCCCTGATATATTTAAGTCAGGTAAAGATTTTCTAAGATGATTTATTTATAAAGCATGATTAACATTTCCCCCCATAAAAGCAGGAATAAAACCAATATTGTGCCTATATAGAAACCCTAAATTTTTAAATGTAATATTCAAGTAGAACTCTTAAAAGAGGTCAATGAAATTACCCTACATAATTCATAACTAACTCAAGGATGATCAGAAAATAAATTTTTATTATCCCAGTTATTTTAATGTTAAAACCAGTAACATGGAGATTTGGTCATTATAAATTACTTTTGAGCAACTTAATAATTTAGTAGGTGACATGGTCTGCAGATCAATGACTTCCCATTTATTTTTCTCACCATTTCACACAGAAATATACTTCACATCATAATAGACAAAATTGAAACAAAAGTTTCATGAAATAATTCTTACCTTTACTAAATAAATTCTTAACTTCACTGAAAAGTGAAATAATAGAGCTGATGCTCCATGATGTATCCTATTCTATTTCATTTTTTAGATGCTAGTCAAAATCAGTTTCATGACCCAGCATTTAGTCGCAGCCAGAAGTTTGAAAAACATGGTTATAAATAGAATAGTTCAAAGACTTGGGTTCTTTTTCTAGTTTCTCTTCACCACTTACCATCTCTGTGACCTTAGTAATATCTCTTGACTTCTCCACTTTTTGATATACAAAGTGAGGATGCTGCCTTCTGTGTCTATCTTGCAGACTCCTGTTATAAGGAGCAAATGAGATATTTCTAAGAGCTTTGCAAATCATAAAACACTATACAGGTATAAAGAAGTGATATCCATAAAATGAAACTGTACTTCATTGTTATGTATTTCGTGTGACTTTGGTGAGCCTTTTAATTTTTCAAATGCGTTCCTGAAAAATAATTTCCTTGAGGGTATCTAGTCACACCAAATATATCAGAAAATAAGGTTGACAGAGTGTTTCCCATTCTGAATAAGAGACAGCAGTGACACTAGTTCAAGTACGGTTTACATTTTTGGCCTCTCAGAAGAGAACCTGATACAGATCACCACCCTTTAAACTGAGAAGATGCTTGTTAAAATAATGGGAAGAATGCATGGCTTCATATTGTGTAATTTGCTTATATGACACATCTTTTATGATACATGGTGCCGCTGCTGAAGTTAGCCTTTGGCAAAGATATGTCATAAACACGTTTGCAGAGCTCTAATAGGAAGAAATCTATAACAGTGAAGAGGGAGACAGGCAAGCCATTCATTTGAAAAAGCAATGTTTAGTAAAATATTATAATGAACTGCCTGTGTTCAGTTCTTGCCTCACCAAAAATGACCTGAAATTTAGTATAATTTGATAATCAGCTGCCCAGTTTACTTCATTCTTCCAGCAAGCATTTATTGAGCACTGACTGTGTGCCACACTGCAGATCCTGTAGGAGTTGTGAAAAAGAAGAAGCAATGGGCATTGCCTTTCAAAGAATTTCTGCTCTGTTAGGCAAAGTAAAACACGTATTTAGATAGGAGGCACAATGTTAAGCCGTTTTGGTTGCATGAAGCCGCGACTTACTCAGACTAGCTCAGGTGACAAGGATTTATCGTAAACATGCATATCCAAAAATTGAAAATGAATCCAGCTCTGGAAACCTCAGCTGTACAAGCTTGTGAATCTTCAGCCTAGGGTTCTGCTGTTCATATGACACAGTGGCCTCATGTCTGTTATTTTCTGTGACCATCTGCTTCTCTTCCTGCCACCACCTAGTTTCATATGTCTTAGGAGGTGCTGAGAGCCTAAGAGGAATACAGCGCTATAGGAGGTCAGAAGAAAAAAATATTGCTTCTTTATTTAGATTTCAAGGAATGCTTAATGAAAGGAATAGCATTGGTATTGGGCCTCAGAGGAACGGTGGGATGTAGACAGAGTATGTGATGAAAGGACCTTCAGAGTGGAAAATCAAGTATGAAAATAAAGATTCAATGATGGAAAACACCAGTTGTCTCTTTTGAATGGCCAACGTTGCAATTTGGTTGGAGAAAATGAAATATAGAAAGGTAGACAAGGGCAAAATCATGGCCTTTTAACCTCCCAAATGTATAGTTTTCAACTTTGAAATTGAATTATAAGTTAATCAACATATACGTACATATTAAATATATTATAACATACAATATCATATATTACATAATAACATTTAGCACAGAATGTTCTATAACATTTATGATACTGATATTATGTGTGCATATGTATGTATAATTAATTTTCCAATTTCAGAAACAGTTCAAACAAAGCATACTTCTGAAATACCTTCCAGTGGCCTTTGCTTTGGTTTATTTTGCAGAAACTGGAACACACTTGTCACTCCATTGGCAAGATTACCTAGTGAGGCATTAGGCATCGCGTGGACTGATAGCATAAGAAATTTCCTGTCTTTAAAATTCATCAGTTAGTTGAGGGACAAGACAAAGAAGCACAGACACAAAGGTCCCAGAGGCAGGTGGCTCTGTCACCAAGTGCTTGCATCATCCCTAACCACTGTACCAGGTACTACAACCCAACCCCCCTTGTTAGCTTTCTTGCCCTCTTATCTTTTCTCAGGTCCCTTACTTCTTGATCTGCTCTACAGCAGCATGAAGAGACACCTCAAAGGTTCTCAAATTGAAATAACCAGTCCTGGGTTTAAAGGCCACCCTCATAGTCATCTGACTATGTTCATTTCCCATTTGTATCTAGCCATTCTCTCCTCTCCAGGGTGGCAGACTTATTTGTCATTGGCAAATACTGTCTTCAGGATCTCAGAGTCTTAAGAGAAGGCAGAAGAGCAAACAAAGAATCACCGATAAAATTTGATTGCTTTTGATAAAGTATCATGAATAAGGGCTTAAAATATAAATTCCTTGATAAACGTTGGGTCAAAATGTAACCAAACTCTGCAAATAACCGTTATGTGTTAAGTAGTCAAGATATGCCAGCAAAAGACTTTTTTTTCTTACTAATTCTCCAGGAAATAGAGGCTAACTAATCCAAGGTGACATAATTACAGTAAGATTCAACAAAGCCTCAGTCTGATCCAGGATATCTTCTTGCTTCTTTTGAATGCCCTCCAGAAAGAGAAGGCCACATCCAAGAATATTCCAAACTAATACCAAACCCAAGAGATATCTCTGTGTGTATTACCTGATTCAACTACTGCCATAGCAGTGATCATCTTGTAAAGCACACATAGAAATGACTCTAGAAAGACATGTGTTCACATGAAACCTGGAATATCTGTGGAATGATTATATGTAGATTAATGATGTGGCAGTAGGCAGTGGCAGCTCTACTGAGAATAGCAGGCAGCCTTCTAGGGAGCAGAGAACTTGAGGTCTCATTATTTTTTTTCAACTGACTCTAAGCTTTTGGGAGCTGTGTGTGCATGTGTGTGTTTGCGTGATAATGAAATTAAGCTTTCTTATGCAATCTAAAGATTTAACATGTAATTTTGTTTTATTGAACTTCCTTCCAGAATTTTGGATTAAACATATTTATAAAGTGGGAAAACAAGATACTGCTAGTTCAGTATAAAACATTATAATATATTCATGGTGGAAAATAATTTGATACACTAAGAAAATATTTCTAAAAATAAATGGACTCGGCGCCTGAAAAATATAACTAAAACTAGGGTCAGGTAATGTGCTTTAATTGTATACATATCTGTCCTCCATGCCGTGGTCCCCAGCCGACCCCACTGAGCTTTTGAGAGCAGGGACATTCACTTTCACCATTATTCTTCGGTAGAAAACATGCCTAACACTTAATAAGTACTCTATAGACACTTGTGGGTTTTTTTAAAGATTTTATTTATTTATTTGACAGAGAGAGAGATTACAAGTAGCAGAGAGGCAGGCAGAGAGAGAGGGGGAAGCGGACTCCCCGATGCGGGCCTCGATCCTAGGACCCTGAGATCATGACCTGAGCTGAAGGCAGAGGCTCAACTCACTGAACCACCCAGGTGCCCCTCTATACACACTTGTTTAGAGAATATCCAGTTCAGGGTTGGGAAGGTAGAACATTAGCATTAGCGTGCCTTTGTTTTCTGTCCCATCTCTTGTTCCATTGTTTGCCTCTGCCACCTTGCCATTCCCACACATCGTTCACTAAGCTGCCAACAAACTGATCTCTTTCAATTGGGCCTTTTCCCATACCTGTGTATCAGTCAGCTTTTCTGTGAAACCTTATAGACTAGTCTGTTCTCTCTCTTTTAACTCTGCCATCATTCACTATTCCCTGCTCATTCAGTCAATTGTGTTTATATGTATGTGCTTAACCTTACCCTCATGTCAGTTGTATGACTGACAGTTTTCAGGTTAATACATAGGTTTGTAGAAGGGGAGAGAGGATTGAATGGCAGATCGATGTCTGCAATCTTTGCAATGAGGTTAGTCAATAAAGAATACACACAAATATTTTTTTTTGCTCTTCTTAGTCCACACTGTAGTTTATTTTCTGAAAGACATATGATGCTGACCATTTGGTGTAAAGGTAGGAAGTGGTTATGACAGCAAGTAAAGGCATCCTCATCACAAGTGCTACCCTTGGGGACCATGTGATCGTGGGCAAATAACAAATTTTCCATGCTTCATTTTCCTTGTCTTAAATTTCATTGTATTTATGGATTGCACTAGCAACTATATCCTCACAATAACTTATTACATCTTATAATGGGAGCAGTATAGTAACGGAATGATATTTGCACCTCTCTGTCTGAGAGCTGAGAGTAATTGCAGTAGAAAACCATTTACTCAGAATGTCTAAGAACTGATCTGCTCTAGATTAATTATTATCCATGTTTAAATATTTTAATTCCAAATGAGAAAATAATTGTTAAGAGAATGCTAGTTCATAAATTGTGCCATTTAGTGTGGTATGTGAAGTATAGTGAGAAAAAAGTTTAAAATCATCTATGTGCGAGAAAGTATGACACATAATATGGAATGTAAGATATGATAGAAAATAAACAGTTTGTAAATATTTATTTACTAATAATATCATATCCCGATCAAATGAAGCATAGGTGGGTGCTAGGTACTGAACTGTGTCTCCCCCAAATTCATTATTATTGAAGCCCTAACCCCAGTGTGATGGGATTTGGAGATGGGCCTTTGGGAGATAATTAGGTTTAGATGAGGTTATGAGGACAGAGCCCTCAAGATGGGATTAGTACCCTTACAAGAAGAGGCATCAGAGAGCTTGCTCCTTCACTCTCTCCCTGTCACGTGAGGATACAGTGAGAAGGCAGACAAGTGAGGAAGAAAGCCTTCACCAAAAACCAACCACGCTGGCACGTTAATCTGGGGCTTTTTGCCTCTACAACCAGAAGAACAAAATTTTTTTGTTGTTTCAGCCACTGTTATGGCAGCCTGGTCTGATAAAGACTATTGGCTATGTATCATTTTATTACCTCCAGATTTTGGTGAGTAGTAATTTTTTTCTTTTATCATCATTTGATAAAGTCCCAAATTTACAAATGCAATCACTTTTCTCTTTTCAATACATAAATTATGTGTTAACCGAATTCAGAGCATTAAAACTATGCTTACCCATTAAAGCATAAGTGACCAAGAACATCATAATTCTTTTTGCCACCAGAAAGATTCATGGTGATAATTATGAAATCATCTAATTTGCCCACCCTCTTCATAATGCTTGGATTTGGCTGCACTTTGATGTCACTAACCTACATTATCACACTATCAATCACCCTATGACTGAGATAAAATAAAGATGCAATTAATGAAGGAATGGCATGACTTTCCTGTTGTGGCCAAAAGAACACATAACATAAAATTTGCCATTGTAACCGTTTTTAAGTGTATAGCGGAACACTGTTAACTATATACATATTGTTGGGCAAGAGCTCTCTAGAAATTTTTCATCTTGCAAAACCAGAACTCTATTCCCATTGAATAACAGTTCCCCAATTTCTCCTTTCCTCAGCCCCTGACCATATTCCTCCTAAGAGTTTGATTATGTACCTCACATAAGTAGAACTACATGGTGGTTTTGTGACTGGCTTATTTCATATGTAATATCCTCAAGGTTCAATCCATGTTGCAGCATATTACAGGATTTTATTATTTATTAAGGCTGAATAATGTTCCATAGTATGTATATACCATGTTTTCCTTTTCAATTCATCCATCAGTGGACATTGACATTGCTTCCAACTTTGGCTACTGTGACTAATGCTTCCATGAACATGGATGGCAAGTATATATTCAAGGTCCTGTTTTCAGTTACTTTGGATGTATACCCAGAAGTGGGATTGCCAGATCATATGGTAATTCTATTTTCTAATGTTTTTGAGGAATATTTATACTGGTTTCCTATAGGATCTACAACATTTTACATTTCTACCAATGATGCACAAAGTTCCAGTTTTTCTGCATCCTCGCCAAATCTTATTTTCTGGGTTCTTTTTTTTTGTGATAGTGGTCATCTTAATGTGTGTCAGGAATATATCATTGTGGTTTTTGTTTGTATTTTCATGAGGATGTTGATGCACCTTTTCAATACGCTTGTTGGTCATTTGTATATCTTCTTTGGAGAAATGTCTCCTCAAGTCTTTTGCCTATTTTTTAAATCAGGTTATCTTTTGTTATTGTTGAGTTTTAAGAGTTCTTTATATATTCTAGATAGTAACCTCTTATCAGATACATTGTTTGAAAATATTTTCTCCCATTCTGTAGTTCGCCTTTTCACTCTGTGCATTGTTTCTTTTGCTGCACATAATGAATAATCACTTAAAAAGTCATTTTCTTAAAGCTTTTATTTATTTGACAGAGAGAGAGAGGGAGAGATGGAGGGAATACAAGCAGAAGGAGTGGGAGAGGGAGAAGCAGGCTCCCCACTAAGCAGGGAGACTTATGCGGGGCTCGATCCCAAGATCCCGGGATCATGACTTGAGCCGAAGGCACACTTTTAATGACTGAGACACCCAGGCGCCCCTAAAAAGTCATTTTAGAAAATCACTGTTGTTCAGATAGACACTTGTATTCATTAGATTCCTATATAAACAAACTTCTGTTGCAGTGTTTAGATCATTAGGGGTTTGTTTTTGTTTGATTGTTTTTACATTTTCAGGTCTTTCAAATGGAAGTTCTTTATAAATTACATTTGAATGTGTTATGAAGAATATAGTAATTGGTGCAAAATAAGCTACAAAAATCCATAAAACACAAAATAACATTTAATTTGCTTTAAAAGAAAAGAGATCTAATATCCCTAGAGTTTTTAGACTTCAGATTTTGGCATATCCATGAAGTACATTACACTGTGGATTTGTATAATAAAGCCAACCATTAGAGCTGTTTTATTGAGGGACACTTGTAGTAGCTACTTGGACTACCATAACCTTAGCCATCCTCATCATTATCCATTGCTGTGTCCATTATCCATAGCATGTCTTTAGAAAAAGAAAATCCCCATCCATGACTCATAGTTTCAGGAAATCCATGTTACTTTAATAGCATTTATTTGAAACCAGTTTGATAGTCTCTGTGAGTAGATAAACAGTCATCATGAATGCAAATTGTATAAAATGAGAATTTATTTTATAGCTATGGTATTTCATTAGTAAATATGGTAAGGTTTTAATGTGCAGATAGAAAAATAGTGTAAATAAATCACTCAGTTGTCTTTTTAAAGAAAGCCCATTAAGCAATCTCTACTGATATTTTCAGGATCAACTTGGGATAAAATGATATACCAACTAGGTTAAAGACTGTTAATAAGTATCACGTAAATTATATAAGTACTACTGAAATGAGGATATTTGCTACTGAGAATTAAAAGAAAGCATTTAATGATGCATACATGAGCATATTGAATTGCATTTACAAATAAAGTAACCCATTCCATGGATTTTATTATAAGTTGTTACATAGGTAATTTAGTCCCAGAATTTTATCTTCAGTGTTTACAATAAATAGGAATGGCAAGTGTGATAGAAGCACTGTTGGCGTGGTTTGCTTTGAATCCCAGGAGAGACAGCTGAGTGATAGCAGTCAATTTAGTGCCCTAGGACCCAAGACCTTGGGCTAAGTTCTTCACTTCTCCGTCTCTAAAATGGGTACAATGTATGACCTTAAAACATCACATTTTCTTCAAAAAAAAATAGAAAATATTCACTCCTTAGAATATTTTCAAAATCCCACTTCCTTAACAGTTTTTTAGATAGTCCAGTTTCATAGCATACTAATATGTGAGCAAGAAGGTATAATAACAGAATAGAGAGGTACAAGAATAATAACACTAAGAAGCAGTAAATGAAGCTGATAATATCTTCACAATGAGTGTGCATAGGCTAATGTTTTGTTTTTGTGGCACCAATACAATTGATTAAAATTCTTCTAAGTCAGTTATGTCTTTTGGATTATAAAAAGTCCCGAATCTGCTATGGTATGTTTTAATGACAAAGCCATAGCCATAGTCTCTGTGACAAGACATTGTGCAAATGATTTCAGGAAGGTCGGAAGAGGTCTTAATATCTGAGTAACCATGCCTTTCCCCATCTTGAGCTGCTGCTCCTAAAAGAGAAAAGGCATGTATTATTCCTTTCATCTTACTTCACAGGTACATATCTTAACAAGACATAGAAAAAGAACTACAGTAGTTCCCTCTTTATCTGCAGTTTTGCTTTCTGCAGTTTTAGCCAGCCTTGTCAATCATGGTCCAAAAGCAGATGATCTTCTTTCTGACATATTGTCAGGAGGTCAATAGTAGTCTAATGCTACGTCACAAAGCCCACATCACTCACCTCACTTCCTCTCTTCACACAGGCATTTTATCAGCTTATATCATCACAAAATGAAGGGTGAGTACAGTACAATAAGATATTTTGAGAGAGAGAGAGAGAGAGACCATATTCCCGTAATTTTTATTATAATATACTCTTATAATTGCTCTATTTTATTGTTAGTTATTGTTGTTAATCTCTTACTGTGTCTAATCTATAACCTAAGGTTTATCATAGGCATGTATGTATAGGAAAAACATAGTATATATAGGGTTCAGTACTACCCATGGTTTCAGGTATTTGTTGGGGGTCCTGGAATGTATTCTCCATGAGTAAGGGGGGGGATACTGTAGGAGCAGCAGCAACACTGAATTCTTTGAAAGACAGCTGTCTTCTAATCTAAATTCATGAGAACTATTACTGTTATGAGTATATTGGTAACTAACATTAACCGAGTTTAAAACATCTACCAGGCAATCTGCTAAGTACTTAGAATACAGCCCTGGTCTGATGTCCATGCTCTTTACATATACTATACTACAGTATCATTAATATGCAATGCTTTAAAATAAATATATTTGGATACAGTATAAGGCAAGTCATCTACCACAAATTAGGTTGACCTGTAGTTACATAATTGATCAAATATCATTAGCTTATAATGTGGATGTTGATCCTGGTGCCAATATGACAAAGTTCCTGTATATTTAATACGAATGCAATGCCTATGGAATACCATACTTCTAAGTAGCAGACATACTTTGTTCAGTGGCATTTTGGTATATACTATTTTAAAATGTCTCTGAATATTCCTGACACTTTATCCAGCTATCTGCGCTCCTTCCCTCGTGGGATTTTATGTACTTTGAGGGAATTCTTTGAAAGGCAGTTTTGCTTGCAGCTTTGCCCAGTGAATAAAGCATCAGATAATATTTGTGAAGGTCTTTGAGAGATGCAGATGAAAGGTGCTTCCTAAATACAAAGCACTAATGTTGTATTCATGAAAATGGTCTTTCTTCATATCCTTTGCTCAAATGTTAAAGTCCCAAGGTGTTACTGCAAATAAGTACTTTAGAAATGCATGTATACCCCCAAATCATTTAGTATAGGGGGAAATGCAAGTGAATGCACTCAGAGCACTTAAATAAGAATCATGAAATAGAGTCTGCTATCTGAAGTAAAAGGGATTGAGAGCATAATAAGAAAGCTAATCAATAGAAAGTGTTTGGTGTGGCTTGGAGGAACAGGAAAGGAGTCAACTGTTCTTATATTGACTCATGACTTCAATAATAGCTTCTTAGAACCATTTTGAAGAAAATAAGAAATGTGTGAAAATTGTAAAATGTTTTTTTAACTCTAATGGAGACGTTTTAAATAATCAAATATGTTGGAATCAAATAGGTTTTCTCTTAGGTTACTTACTAGATGGTACCTGAATTTTATAAGTTTTGCTGAGTTCAGTAATTACTCATTCTTTTAATAATATTGCTTAGTGGTTACTACGTGCCAGGCACTCTCTAGTAAGTGCTTTATACACGTGACCTCATTTAACTCTCAAAAACATTAAGAGAGATTTATTAGAATCCCTATTTTACAGATAAGGAAACAGAGGCTTGAAAAGGTTTGATTGCTGACTATCAAACTGATAGTAGGTAGTGGAGCTGTGATTTGAATGCAGGCTGATCTGATCCTAAGATCTGTAACTTAACTACTGCGTCATCTGGAAATGTCACAATGTACTTGCTAATTTCAACAAGTCACACAGAGATGAGTTCCTCTAAACAAGTAAATTGGTAGTCGAGAAAATACTCTACTTGACTCATGTTATTGAATGTAAACAAATGAACCAAGATACTCTCCTCTTTATCTTCTACTTCTGAGTACAACATGTTCCATAACAATTAGATTTAATCCCTTCTCTACTTTGGCTTCTCCATCATTTCTTTGGAAACTTACAAGCAATAATAATATATCTCTGTACCTTGACCTGCAACTGACTTTTGATGATTGCTACTAGAAGGCCCCATGGTAGACTATGGCCAGACTTGCCCAGAGAAGTCCTGTAAGGGAGAGTATGTGGGCAACACCTAGGCCCTGTATTGTGTGTACACATAAGGGATAATTTGTCCTAGATCTGCCATAGCAAGAATTTGGAGACTGGGGAGCTAGACATGAAACCTGCCTGATAGGACTTCCTGAGTAACAGAATTATGCTTTATATAAACTGTTTCCAAATGCTAATGAGACTGGGAGTACAAAAGACCACAATCTCATAGTAATATGTTCTTTCACCTTGTTAGACACCTCACTCTCTGCAGGCTGCCAGCACTACCAAATTAAGGCTTGCCTTCGTGGAGTACAAGGAATGCAGAATGTAGCCATGTACACATGCTTGCATTCTAATTTTATTTGTATCCTTTGCAGTGTTTATTTGCAGTTGGTGAGTAAACCAAAGTGAAAGCAAACTTGAATCAAGTCCAGGTTGTCATCACACCCATCTATGAACCCAGATTGCACTCTTCCGTTGGGTCTGGTGTAGACCCCAAGTATTAATACACAGGAAGGAAGGAGCTTCTGTGCACTCGTTCACTGATTTCAAGTACTGCAAGAGGTCTCTTTGAAAACTGCTTCTTATAACCATGTGTGTTTAATCCTCTGTCCCTCTCAGCAGGTCTTCTATCGTATATAAAATATTTCCCCCAAGAACCCTTTGAAAAAAGTTATTTAAATGACCTTAACTAAGAATTAAGTTGGTTAAGAACTTTGTTAAAGAGTTATCAGTCACTACCCATGAAATATTTCCTTAATTTCTAGGATTGCCATTTATCTTTATTAGTAGAGTCTCATATTCATAGTTTCTTCAACATCTGTTCTCATTTTTTCTCCTGTTTATTGCGGCTGACTGTCTTCCCCTTGAGACAAGATAATTTTTTTACTTTTCCTAAGGCATCTACATGGTGGGGTGGGGAGGAACCTGTCTGAATTCACCATTTATTCAATCTGTTCTAACATTATATTAGTAGGTTCCACTAATTTGCTCATTTTGATGGACATTTCACTTGATCCAGTAGCAAGCACATCTATATCAATATATCAGTATATTTCCTAATTGAGCTGCCTTCTCGTGACTTCATTAGCCATCTTCCAGCTAATGAAGTCTCAGGTGCAATCTATATGTAATTTGAGGCTACATGTGAAAAGACATCATCACAAAAGAATTTGTCAGATAACTTTTTTGTATTCTGGATGATGTTCATCCAGAATCTTGCATTTTGTTTGGGGAACCATAAAGACCTAGTTAAATTGGAGGGCGTCCAGGGAGATAAGCAGTAATGTAATTGAGGGAATGAATCAGATTTTGAAGGAAAAATAAAATGAGTTAAATATGCATAGCTTAGCATAAGCAAAGTTTATAAGGCAGGCTTAGTAATATATCTTAATGTTGGCACCTCTCCAACAAATAGCTCTCTTTAGCATCTCACTAAAATAACATGTTGAAAAACAAGAAAATGAAAATTTGTCATAATGAGAGAATTAATCAATGAACATTTCCGGCAGAAAGCTTCAGATACAAGCTGTGCCCACACAATGCCAAAACAACTGGTAGGAATGGGAAGAATTCAATCAAATAAGATATTTGGCATCATAAAACATTCTCTCATACTGTAGTTGTTGTAATTGTTCTTTTAATAAAATAAACTTACCTGAATTCCAACCAAATCTTTGAATTTATTCCAATTAGTTAAATTCATGAATAAACGACACTTTAAGCTTGTATTGACTAAAATTATGGGCTAAGTGTTTGGGAAATAAAAAGATGATTCAGACCTAGATACTGATATAAGACAAGGAGATGCATAGATTGATTGCAAGCTGGGAAATAAAACTTACTCTCTCCTTCCTATATAGTTTTCACTTCCCAGTTCATACCTCTTAGGAGACTCCCTCAATAACCCAACGATCAGGCAAAAAGGTTGATGGCAGACAGTAGAATACTAGTGGTAGTATTCCAGTAGTACTTGTAGTAGTAGTAGTAGTATTCTACTGTCTGCCATCAAGATCACAATTCTCAATTTTTTTGGCCCCAACATATTTGGATAACATGTACACATGTATAACACTCCCATGAGAATACCAAGATTTTTGTTCCCAATCCCCACCCTGCCCCATTTTCTATTTGGGGGAGGAGGAATAAACAAATTTTTCATCATCCCCCTGGTATGCATATAATCATTTTACCAGGAAGTGGGTGTGGGAACTACTGATTCAAATGGCTTATGAGATCACAGTTGATTGCCAAACGTTGGTATATTTGGATCCAATAGCTGAGAACTTGCTGAACTTGGGCAAAACATGCGTGAAATGTGACAGCTGTCTGATCTTGTGAATGCTACTGTAACAGTGCTGTCTCTTCCCCACTGCACTGTCCTAGGTGGGGGCTATGTACCTGTTCAGTCCCCAGGTACACATACTAGAACTCATTTCCACCACCCCACCAAATAGCCAGACAGTATTGGTTAGATGATGGTTTTAATAATCAGTAATTTTTCTTCAGTCTTTATTTGAAATAAAATTTGGGGTGGAGGGCCTAAAACCTCCCCAGCCTTCCCTAGTCCTCCATGATTTGTTCCTATCCTACAGGATTGCTTTGTCTTTTACTTCTTGTTTTTTATTACTCTTAATATAGCTTGCCCTCATTATTTAACATATGGTAGTATGAAAAATATTTTTCTTAGAGATTTACACACAGTCATAATGTTTTCTTGATTTGTGCTCTGAACATTCAGTTTCATTTTCATAAATAACATTAAAATGATTTTCATCCATTGCTTTTTGAACAAATATAGGGTGACTATTTGTAATACTCTAATAAAAAAAACCCAAAGCTCTGAAAGTGAAAACTTTGTAAAATTCCAGAATATCTATTATTATCTAATTTATTAAATGATTCACTGTCAATTAATTCATAACCCTCCATTACCTACTTGCAAATAAATAATGAACTTGGAGATAGAAAATAATTGAAATACCTACATACGACTTTAGTTTGAGGATAAAGTAAATATGAACTTTTAAGGATCATTACTTTTTTATATTTTCTTTTTGATATACTTCACTGCCTAATAATGGAAGCCACAGCATCATTGTCAGCATAAGATAAAACAGGGCAATTATCTATTTCTTGTTTCCTGGTATATAACAGATAACAGAGTTTCCTTCAAGACCACAGTGAAAAAGTCTTTGGGGGGGCGCCTGGGTGGCTCAGTGGGTTAAGCCTCTGCCTTCGGCTCAGGTTATGATCTCAGGGTCCTGGGATGGAGCCCCGCATGGGGATCTCTGCTCAGTGGGGAGCCTGCTTCCTCCTCGCTCTCTGCCGGCCTCTCTGCCTACTTGTGATCTCTCTCTCTCTCTGTCAAATAAATAAATAAAATATTTAAAAAAATTAAAAAATAAAGTAAAATAAAAAAAGTCTTTGGCCAACCACTAATTTCAATTGTTAACTAATACCATATATTAATATTTAGAATTTGACATTTAAAATGCCAAATCATACTATAAAGTAGAGCTCTTTACCTTCTGTTTGAAAAATGAATAGGTAACAAATTTATTGACCTCACTTTTCCTTTTTTTGTAACACTGCCAAATTGCTCTGAAAATATAAGCAAAGCTGTATCCATCCTGTATTTTCGCAACCAAGAAAATTAGGTAGTTTGAACATTTACTTCAATAATTTAAGGAAAACAGCATTTAAGCACATTCCTTTCTTTTTTTTTTTCTTGATTGCGAAGTCGTAGTTTGTTTGTCTTAATCTGTGTCAAAGAGTTGATTGAGTTAACAAACCAGCCACTTATTGGCAGGAATATTGACTATTATTTGTAAGATTGGCTAATTGCACTATGTAAAGTCAATACAGTGAACAGCACAGTTGGATCCCCCCTGTGACAGGGGGGCTGCCTTGTAGATACTTGGCCCACTGTTATGCTTGTACAACACACAGGAGAACAGGAAAAGAAATTCATGAGACCTAGAAAATAGGAAGTTTAAACTTGCTGGAGGTAGACCAGCACATCCTTTGAAGATAAGCATCAGTTTATGGAGAGGCCGCAGTGTAAACATGAGTTTCAGCACAAACATGTCAAAGGATTGTAGGCGCTTCAATGTTGACCTTTATTTCCAGTGGTTGTAACAAAGATCAACCTAACTGACAAATATTAATAGAGCGTACACTCTTACTTGCTGTCTTGGTAAGAGAACCATTCAAAGTCCTCAAGGGATATACTTCACAGTCTCAAAGATAGTATGCAGCATTGCAGGGCTCTGGAACCATGCATAGTGCAGTCATCTAGAACCAGACTGAAATCGTGTAAACTGGAAAATATTATTTATTGTTGGCCTTCCCCCCAAATCTTCCATGACTCTTCTCCTGCAGTCATGTGCTTTAAATGCCAATTCTCTTTCTCTTTCCTGCTGCCTCTTTCTCTTGTCTGTGTCTCACTCATACATATGCTCATACATACACACAAATATCTATTAAACATTAGCTATTTAATAGACTTTATTTCCGTTCTCAATCTAATGGTTTATTTAACTAATGAATCTGCTTTTATTGAAGGCTGCAGGTACATTAATATTAAAGCAGTATTATATGAGCCAGGAAACTGATAAGGTGTACCTATTTACTCAATCTTCTTCTGAAAACCAATTTTCTTACTTTCATATTCTTTGAGCCTCTAATAATACTTATAAGGGAGAACAGAAACGTCCACAGCCAGATACACTTAAGACTAATTTGGTGATCACTGAGCACTATCAAGTTAATGGATATTAGCCATAACATGTGAATTTATAAACCACCTCCTCACAGGTTGTGAAAGCTCCTTGTGGCAAGTAAAGTACTATAATGTAGTAATATACATTTAGAATTAGTAGTAATAGTTAATATTAATAATAAAACTCTCATTATTTTAAACCATATTCTTTTTATTTCCTCTCCTGCGTAGGAGGGAGAACAGCTCAGAAAAGCAACCCAGGGAAACAAAGGCTTATAATTGGCCTCGAGAGACTTGACATAAGTAGTTATGGCAATAACCCTTGGTGCCCTGATGTTCTCTGCTCATGTAGATTACCAAGGCCTTCATAAGCATTAATTAATATTACCTGATAAGAGTTCAGAGAAGTGGTTAAATACTAATACAGGCCCATAATCCTTCATCAAAAATCTTTGGGGTCCTTTTGTTTCAAAATTTAGAATTTTTCAGATTTTACACGGGTAATACCATGCATATATTATATGTTATGTAACTCCCAGACTGGGATGTGGGCCAGCATCCTTTAATAATACATCAATATTTCTGCAACTAAATGTACAAAAATTCTCTAAATGAAATAAAGACCATAAATACCCTTATTTCAGTTTAGCTCAGGTTTTGCTACCAAATGAATAAGAAAGAAAAACTTGGTTTTCAGGAATTTTTTGATTCCAGAGCTGCAGATGAGGTATTGTCCCACCATCTTCTCTTTGACCAATGATGTAATGAAACACAGACTGAAGGCCAAGAAGTGCAGACATGTTTTCTGACTCCCTGTGACCTTTTTCTACAGCTTTGAGAACACATGTGCTCCTCTTGGCAACATTCACTGCATAGTAACTTTGTCCTGTATCAGTACAGAAAAATTTGATTGGTTAAGTACACAGATCTGGGGAAAACTAGGCATGTGTCTACTTTGGTCACATTTTTCAGAAAAGAATTCTCCATTTGGCATTGCTCTATTAATGACAGTATTTATTTTTAACACTTACAGAAAATTATTTTCATGTACAGTCAGTTCTGCTACAACGCTTGTTTTGAAAACATTAATTTGTTCTCGTGCTATTGGTATCTTTGAGAACAATTTGAACATAAGACAAATTTCGTGTCTGCATATGTGTGATTCCAGCTGTTAAAAATACTAGGGGAAGGCAGAAAACTTCACCCAGCAGAATAAACAATGTAGGAATATGCAAAATGCACACATGCATATACCTGAAACATCCACCAGCTGTCTTAGTTCACCACGTTGTGTTAGAAGCCTTGCCCATCCACATCTGGGGTTAAACCTTTCTGTGTGACTCAGACAACTCTCCTCCCATCACTCCCCAGTAACTCATAAGTTGCAACCCATCTGACACCCACTTTCACAAGCAAACTTCAGGTCTTGTGCCCCAAACCTCTTTTCCCCATAAACCCTTTCCCAGTGCGTGATTTTGCATGGGGGCAGTGAATGTTAGAAATGCAACTATCAATCACCTTATAGCCCAATGGACTATGTTCATGAAGCATAGGGGATGGCACAACATCCTAATGGACCCTTTGATAAGTTCCCACACAGTATTTCTGAGTAGAGGTATTCTAATTTCTGGTGAAAAGTTGTTCGAGCTAAAAAACAAAAACAAACAAAAAATTCAACTAGGCATGCCCACTTTCTTTTCCCGCTTCCCTTTTGCAGACAATGGCAATGTTGTTTCTGAAGGCATATACTTCTTTTAAGAGTTCTGCCACACCTGAAATGCCTGAGATACACGATTTGGAGGAATTTCCCTTCCCTGGAGATTTTTCTTACCAAGTTATTTTAGTACCTCACACCTGAAACTGGATCCTACCCAAGTATATTATGTGAATTAGACCTTTCCATCTGAAATCTTATTTTACTTTCAGAAAGCTTTATAAGTATGTCCAGATATCCACATTTGCATAATGACTACACCCCCCGCCCCGCTTCTCTCTCTTGGGCACAGAAACGTATGGCTGCCAGATACATTTGGAAGTGAGTGCATGTGGACTCTTCACTCCTTGGAACTGGTGTTCTAGAGCTCCTGACACTGAACCTTAATGTATTTTTCATTAGTGTTTAATGTTGGGAAATCCCATTTCATGGAGCCCAAGGATTAAATTACTTCATTTGGAAGAGAAAAAGTGCATTCCCCATCTTTTTCCTGAGGTGAAAAAAAGAATGAAGCTGAGATCTTTTGCATTTCATAAGGGCTTAAGGTCTGGATATATTCTGCTCAATTCAACAATCCAATATTGTAAAAGCTTTTAAAGACAATATTAACAAGTAGAAAAACCTTTGCATATTTAAAATGTGGGAATAAAAATACACAATAAAATAGATATAAATCAACACACACACACATAATCAAAATAACTATACAAAGCAGTTCTACCTATAGCAGAAATGGTATAATATGTTATAATAATACCATGATTGTACTTTTCAATGAAGTAGAATTTTTATCATGTTTCATAATAAGGGAGTTGCAAAGATTTTGAGGAAATCCAGCAAGCAATAAATTCAGATGATAATGAGTGATTCTTCTTTTTAACAATGGTACTGAATAGAGACTTTCTATCCTTTGAACAACTGTACTGACACAAACACCTACTGATTAAGCTAATAGATGTCACATGTCATTTGGAGATGTTCTGGACCCAACACCTAAACTCGATTCTTTTTCTTCTAACTCTGGGCTCCCACCCTTTGTTTCCCTTGCTTGCATCATTAAGTTCATGGATTTAGATGGCAAGTCTGTAGAGGGTGTCACTGCTGCTCTTTTCATGTCTTGGTGGGACATGATTTTAAGCACCTTCTTTGGGGTATCATTGTCCTTCTGCATGGCTGTGGGAGAGATTTCACTATGACCTCCAAGGGGGAAACCTACTGCTCTTTGAACTATCAAATAGATACCCAGTGACCACGTCAGAATGAAAGAGCTCAGGGGACACTGAGGGTCGTTCTCTAGGTCCCGTGGGGGAGTGAAATAAAAGTTCTTAGGAATCTTACTCTGTACCTAGCACTCTGCTCATATGATACACAAGAAAAGTAGATGATCTTGCTCTAAGAAATATGGAGTCAATTTTGGTAGATAAGACAAAAACATGGGATAATAAGAGAATACTATAATATTGCAAACTCAAAGGCCAAAGTTACGATAAGAATAGTAAGTATTAAAGTCAGAGAAGACAATCATATTTATTTTCCAAAATAGCATATGGAAAAATGTGCTGGGCTGGGTGGGAATCATCAGACATAGGCAGACAAATTCATACAAGTTGAATGACTTTGAACCAGTCACTTTACCTCTCTGAGCCTTGATTCCTCATCTGTAAAATGGAGAGGGGAGGACGGAGAGCTGAACTAGGTGATCCCTATAGTCATTTCCAGTCTAGAAGTTTCATCCTTCTACTACATTTAATAAACGAGTAATCACTGACATACTTGTCCAAGCACATTTTACGTGAATTAAATTTAATTGCAGGAAAAAGGATTATCTCCATTTTACAAATGAAGAGTTAATGTTTCTAAATGTCAGAGGCAGAATTCAAAACCAAGTTTGCCATACCCCCAAATTCTATGCTCTTTCCATGATGCTGAGTCACATACTATTGCACCAAACCCCCTTCCTTTTCAACACTTAAGGAGATAAAATCTAAAGGGGAAACAGACATATAAACAAATAGCCACCATGGAAGGTGGTATGTCATGAGTGAAAAATCCAGAAGATGTGGAGGATTCTGTCTCTAAAGCTTACGGAGGTAAAGAGAGCTTGTATTACAAAGGTCTACATGTAGTGAGTGGAGCATTGGCCAGAGAGTCAGGAGATGTGGGTTCTAGTTTTGGCCATGCCAAGTGTCCCTGGACAAGCTGTTCTCTGGACATCAGTTTTCTCATCTGCAAAATGAAAGGATCTTCAAGGTCTTTGGGGTTCCAGCATTTAATGCTTTTCTGAGTCCAAAGATGGAAAGCATACTTCTAGTTATGGTTATGAATATGGGCCCAGAGGTTTAAAAAAATTAATGAGATGTTAAGTGCTTGTGATGATATTTTTAGTGGATATGGGATTTGGGCTGGGCCTGGAATAATGGGGTTGATTTCGAAAATTCATGAAGCATTTTAGTTCCTTTTCAATAGCCAAGGGTAGCTGACTATCTAAAGGAATATTTTATATTAAAATGAATGATCTACTCCTACTCCTACTGCTCCTTTCCCTATCTATCTTTTGTACAATTTCCTTTTTCATATAGCAAGTTTATTTAAAGGGAGAGCCATCTATAGTTGAAAACATACCCAAGAATTTGTCATGCTCTTGGGGCACTAGTATCGTTTTAAAATATGAAAACCATGCATGCCAGTATCTTCGAAATTCATGTTTGAGGTAGAACGATGGAAAGAAGTTATTTTTCCCCTGTGATCAGCCACTGCAAAGTGAGTCTCAGCACAAACCAGCTGAGCCCTTTTGCTAGGCATGGAAAGCCTTTGGCATTTTTCTGCTTTTCAACTCTCGGTCATTTGGGAGATGGGACCAAGCCATGCTGTCTACAAAGTTTATCCAGAACGTGTTGGTGTTACAAGAGATCACTTGTCATCTATTATGTTTCTCCTGTGGAAAAGAGGTGACTATCAGCTACAATAGTGATTCCTTTTCAAAGGGGTTTAATTGGGGCATTTCTCATGAGCCAGATTCTAACTCACTGTCTATACATGTGCCTGCCAGGAAAACAGTGGAAAAATACCAAACAATAGCAACAACAGAAGTCTGAGGACCGCTGTCCCAGGCTGCCCCCACTGCAAGCAGACAGAGAAAAAAAAATGGTTTCTCTTCTGCCAAAGCTGCAGCTAATATGGCAGAGCTCCTAGAAAGGTGTGGCAGGTGGGGGAGGGGCGGAGACTGTTGTGTCGCATGGCCGTGGAAATATATATGTAATAACCTGAACAAACTCCTTTTAGCCTACCTTTTCCAAGCAGCAAACTCCTTTTAACCTACCTTTTCCAAGCAGCACTCTTAGTTGGGGGTGGGGGGATGGGTGCTGGCGAAGAGATGAGTTTCACGCAGTTGAGTTCCACACTCAGGGAGCTGTTTTTCTGAAGTATGGATTTGCTCCTGTGTAGGCAGGCTAGCATCCTTTCCTGAGGTAAAGCAGAAGGTGGCCTTATACTTTTATTTCAAGTGTCGAATGATTTTTCTTACAACAAATTTGTGCCTTTCACTGGTATTTTCCGAAGTGAGACTTCTGCAACTGATGGAAATCGGCTCACTTCTGTTCTGTAACTTAGTGTCTTGTTGATGATTTATTTGTTCGGTAGCAGAAACTATGACAAATTGTGTGAGGCAGCCTCATTTACTTTTTAGCTGCTATAGCCCTGAAGAATTTGCATGTAAATGCAACTGTGAATGTTTTACATTTCATAAGCGTGCTGCACGTGTTTTTGGAAGTTAAGTGACATTTTTACAGATAGACTGAACTTAAGACTCGGCCCCCACCCCACAGGTTATATTCTTCTGAAATCCTCAGTCTGACAAGCTGTGTTTTCCTGACTGCCAAGTGGGAGAGTAAGTCTCTGGTGTTTTTCTTCTCTCCTCTTTAGACATGCAGAGCAGCCCACACAACCAGTTCACCTTCAGACCCCTCCCGCCGCCACCGCCGCCTCCGCACGCGTGCACCTGTGCCAGGAAACCACCCCCTGCAGCCGACTCTCTTCAGAGGAGATCAATGACTACGCGCAGCCAGCCCAGCCCAGCTGCTCCTGCTCCCCCAACCAGTACACAGGATTCGGTTCATCTGCATAACAGCTGGGTCTTGAATAGCAACATACCCTTGGAGACCAGGTACTTGAGCTGTTATTGATCCCAATAACTTAAATATTGGCAGAGGATGATCCCACCAAGTGCAGAAACTCATTTCACCATAGACCTCTGCAGAGACACACAAATGCACACAGAGATGCACACCCAGATGCCTGGGCAGAAGGCAGACCCCTCTGCTGGCACAGGAGCACACACAGGCGCGCACATCTAGATTCGGGCACACTCACCGACACAGACCACAGCAGATTCCCGTGGAAAGATGAAACCACAGATGCATAAACACTCCACAGCCAGCCACCCACAAAAACATATGAAAGGAAGCAATTATCTAAACTACCAATGCGCCCTCCGAGTAAAAGGCACTCGCCCCTTGTTTTAGGAAACTGCAACATCACAGGAAAATCCAAACACAATCGGAGGAACAGTGATAGTTTGCATTTTATTATAAGATTCTTTCAAAAACTAAGTTGCCTTCAATGTTTTAAAAAAGGATTTACTTCATAGATTGGAGGTCCGTGTGTACTTTTTAAAAGTCGATTCTGCCTCTAGGGTGCTGTTTGGTCTTTTGACAAAAAAGTTGGCCTCTATTTTTCTGGCACTTCACATATTTGGGCTTTCAGATTCACTTTTTAAATCTTTGTCATGGGATTCAAGTTACAGTTCTAGGTCTCTGGGTCATAACAGACTTTAGCACTAGAGGCAATTAAATGAGAAATTATTCATCATTTCTGGGTACTCCCTCTTAAATAAAAAATTACAACTTTCTATTAACATAGAAAGACATTACCTAATAAAACATATGATTTCGTTATCTTTTAAATTCAAGGACTTCCCCTTGCCTTCTGTATGCCTTATTTAGATCTACTACCAAAGCTTTTTCTGAACACATTTGCATGTAAACAATGGGTATAATATATCACTTGATAAGCAATGTATGCTGTCAACTCTGATCAATTTCCATCCCAATATCTGGGAATTGGAATGGAAAGGGGAGGACTAATAAACCCACATTATAAAACTGCTTATTTTTTTCATAGCAGATTAAGTTATATGCCAGCCGTAGCACTGGTGAATGTGTCACCATCAACAAACTGAGAGCATTGTGGCTCAAATCCTGGGAACTCTATATCATCCATCACTACTAGATTAAATAGATTCATAAACTGATATTTCTGTTATCTCCCAAGAGAAAATATAGCAGTCAGCTCTGATGGTGAAGATAACCCAATTAGAACTGTACTAGTGATAGTGTTTTGGTATCATCTTTTTTTTTTTAATGAAAGAGGGAGGTGAATGAGGTGAGAGAAGCAGAGGACAATGTATATCTTCAAGGAGTTTTTGCTAATGTTGGTGATTTACTCCTTTTAAAATTTTTTAAAATTCCTTTGCAGGGCTTGGTGATAGAGAGCTAAGGAAACAGTGGGGCAATCTGGTTATCTATCAATCATGACGAGCAAAAAAAATCATGACACACTCCTTCCCTCTAAGAAGCTGAATAACAGGAAATCTGGAAGAAGGGTGGGGAATGGGGCTCAGGCAAATGGGAAGAAAAAACTATTCTTATTTGAAGTGTACATCTAGGCATGTTTGTACAAACTGCACCCACGGACCTTCTGTATCCATGCAAGGAATGTATTAATTGGTCTCAGCTTCATAAGACGTGGAGAAGAACATAAGTTTTCATGTGAGATGGTGCAGAGAGTACCTTTTTAGTACATTTGGGAATATATTCAGTATCAAAGTCAAATTTTTTAAGAACCTAGAAACCCTATCAGTTTGATGAGCTAGGATTTCCCAAACACATCCTTTAACAGGTTTGCTTCACGTGGAGTCGGTAAAAGGTAACTGGGGGTTACCTTTTACCTGCTTGCAGGTAGTCATGACCTCAGCTTCCTCATCTGTAAAAGCGAATGTAGAAATGCGTGTCTCAACACGATGTGCGGAAGATCAAGCTAGTGTGGCAGAAGGTGCCTCGTACATTGCAAAGCGTTAAATGGTTCAAAGGTAATACTGCTATTAAAAAATAAAAAATTAAAGAAAATCCTATTATCCTTACTAAGTGGTCACCAGCCTCTGCTTAAATAGCGCCAGTATAGGTAATTGATTTATTCTGAAGGCATTCCATTCCATCTCAGGCAACTACTGGAGGATTCTTATTGAACCCAAATCTGCCACCTTGTCACTCTGCCCATTTCTCCCAAATCTAGTTCTAGAATCTCACGGAATAAATAAAATCCCTCACACGCCTGACAGCCCTTCACTGCTCCTGATCCTGTTCTTTGACCTAAATGTTTCCCCATCAGCTGGTTTCAAATCCTTCATCCTATCCTGGTCTCTTTCTTTAGAACACAGTTCTGAACTACTGACCACACTGCTCTTGAAGTGTCCTAGCCAAGGCTGAATGCAGGCGGGGGTTTTTATTAGGCTCCTTGGTAGCAGGGAGCAGAGTTCATTCAGGTTGCATCAAATTACTGAGAACATCTTTTCAAGATAAAGTAGTCCCTCCTTATGAGCAGTTTTGCTTTCTGTAGTTTCGGTTACCCGCGGTCAACTCTGGTCTGGAAACAGATGATCCTCCTTCTGACTTAGCGTCGGAAGGTCACTAGTACCTGATGCTGTGTCACAAGGCCTAGGTCTTTCCCCCGTCTCATCAGATAGGCGTTTTATCATCTCACATCATCATAAGTATAAGGGTGAGTACAGGAAGGTATCTTGAGAGAGAGATCATGTTCATACAACATTTATTATAATACATTGTTATAATTGTTCTATTTTATAATCAGATATTGTTGTTAGTCTCTTACTGTGCCTAATTTAGAAATTAAACTCTATCATAGGTATATATAGGAAAACATAGCATATACAGGGTTTAGCACTACTGTTCCTGGTTTCAGGTATCCATTGGGGATTTTGGAATGTGTCCCCCTCAGATAAGGGAAGACAACCAAATTCTCTCAGTCCACTGAAGCCAAGGGGAGAGAAAAGCCATGTGATTTAAAAAAAAAACCTACAGAATGGCCACCTCTGGCTGCCCCTTGAGCAAGGGCTGGGAGCAGAGCTGATGTACCTTTAGATGGAACTCTCAGCAATCACTGTGACTGACTTAGTCTGAAATTTGTGCTATGACTGACAGTTGGTTGCCTCCTTTATTGATTTATCTGAGAGAGAGAATGAGCAAGAGAGAGAGCACAAGTTGAGGGACGGGGGCAGAGGGAGAGGGAGAAGCAGACTCCCCACTGAGCAGAGAGCCCCATGTGGGCCTCAATCCCAGGACCCTGGGATCATGACCTGAGCCACAGGCAGATGCTCAACCAACTGAGCCACCCAGGTGCCCTGTCTCCTTTGTTCTGACTAAATATTTCCATTAATGCTGTTTACTCCAATATCAGCTTTTTTGTTGGCTATATAACACTACTGATGTACACTGAGAACACTTAGTAATTGAACTCTTAAAACTTCTTTAAAAATTCTGAGGCTAAGCCACCTTTCCTTTATTCTAAAATTGTATAGTTGGAGATTTTTTTAAAAAGATTTTATTTATTTATTTGACAGAGAGAATGAGAGAGAGAGAGAAAGAGCAACAAGCTGGTTGAGGGGTACAGGGAGCAGCAGGCTCTCCACTGAGCTGGGAGCCCAATGCAGGGCTTGATTCTGGGATTACGGGACCTGAGCCAAAGGCAGATAGTCAACTGACTGAGCCACCCAGACACCCCTATAATTGGAGATTTTTAACTGTGTGTTTGGGATGGGGGGTGCAGGTAGAAATATGTTTAGAGTCTTGATTTGGCTTAATTTGATTTCACCTTGTTAGCCTGTGGTGATGTAGCTGAATTCTAATTCTGCCATACAAAGTATTTGCATTGTATTGCTTCCATAACTGTGTCATCTGTACTTTTGTTAGGTTTGCTCTCCTCATTTCTATGCAAGTCATTAATAAAAATGTTATGTAGGACAAGATCAAGGTAGGAGCTCTGTGGCACACCACTGGAGTCCTTCCTGTGGGTTGACACTTGTCTATCAGGCAACATTCTTTTACTAGGATATCATCCACATTTCTCCATCTTGTTTACAGGCATATCATCAGAGACCTTGTTAAATGCCTTGCTCATATCCAGATATAGTATGCCTCCATTTTTACTGATCTACCAATCCAATAGCCATGTAAAAATGGAAGTGAAATGAAATTTGTTTAACATGACTTGTTCTTAGAGAATTTGTGCTGCCTTCTTATGGTTGCTATCTTTTTTAAAAGTGCTTGTGAATCATCCTATTAATAACATGTTCTAGAATTGTGTACTCAGTCAACGTGATATCCCTTGATCTAGTTTAAGGATCCCATATACTTCCTGTTCCTTTTAAAAAACAAAGCCAATATGCTGTCTCCAGTCTTCTGACACATATCACCCACACCACACCTGAAACTTTAGCAACTATGACAAGGCAATAAAATCTACCAGAATTGTCACCACTCTGGGACAGAATTTTAATTCATTTAGAACAGTTGAGTGCCTTCTTATGAATGCTTTGACTATCTTAGGCTTCAATTTATGGTTATAGATGTTTACTTTACCCTTTTAGTTCTCTTTTCTACAAGGAAAGCGAGTTATTGAAAAGGCCTCCCTGATCTCGGTCATCCAATAGCATTGCATGAGTTGTACATCTATCCTATCCATGATCTTCTTCTTCTATTTTTAGATTTTATTTATTTATTTGACACAAACAGAGATTAGATCACAAGTAGGCAGAGAGGCAGGCAGAGAGAGAGAGGAGGAAGCAGGCCCCCACCAAGCAGAGAGCCCGATGCGGGCCTCGATCCCAGGACCCTGAGATCATGACCTGAGCCGAAGGCAGAGGCTTTAACCCACTGAGCCACCCAGGTGCCCGTATCCATGATCTTCTTGTTCTAAACCTATATCCAAAAAGCAAGAACAGCGATAACTTTATGTTGTTTTCAGTAGGTTTTTTTTTTTCAAGTTTCAGGCTAATTTGGGGTGGAAACCTTCTTGGCATTATTTTTATCACACCCTCTTATATTTATTTATCTTTGATTTTCATCTCTTTCTTTTGTTCCATGTTCTTTAGAAATCTAAACTGAATAGAGAGCACCCAGTACGGGCATACTGGTTTCAATAGGCAACAAACCTTTCCAAATCTTAATCCATCTCCTTGTTTTTTAAATGTCTTAGGGCATAGAATCACACTATCTTCACTTTAGAGAACTGTTTTCCTAAAGTCTAAGATTTTGCTTCATAATGTACTTTTGGACTCTAAGCTACAGTGGTTGCTTTCACAAAAGGTTCCTATCACCTTAACTCACCAGTTTCTCTTCTCTAGTCAGTGAGAGAAGCAAGTCTTATATTCTCTACCTTCTCAGAGGTAACATTTTCAACAAGGGAGGTTGAGGACCTATCATATATTTGCCTTTAGTTAAATGATACACCTAGCAGTTGTCTTTGGATTTGAAATCACTCATGTTCACTACACTTTACTCTTAAGACATTTTTATGGTCTGTGATGGAAATGAGCATCCATTTCCTCCACCTGGGTAAGTTGCTTACTGGAGACTCCCTGATCCACCATCTATTAGCTGGGCATCTACTATTGGGCATACCGTAGTCTTCCCATCTGGAAAATAAGGATGATAGTAGCAACCTATTCATAAGGCTGTTGTGAGGATTAAAGGAGTTAATATCCACAATGTATTTAGAGCATCCAGGCACATAGTAAGCACTTAGTACATGTTAAAATAATAATACCGGCAGTAATACACAAGAAACTCTACTTTTGTCCCTATTTTTGTCTTCATAACTAATTAACGATGTTTCTACCCTTATGTTCATGCTTTCCCCAGGTAAACATAACATCATTTCACTTTCTCTCTTAGAATGCTTTTAAATAGAACATACTCTTTTGCCACTGTCTTAGTCCAACTGGGCTGCTGTAACAAAAACACCATAGAGTAGGTTTTTTAAACAGCCGGCATTTATTTCTCACAGTTCTGGAAGCTGGGAACTCTGAGATCAAGGCACTGGCAAATCTGACATCTGGTGAGAACCCACTTCCTATTTCATAGATTGCTGTCTTCTCTCTGTATCCTCACATGGCAGAAAAACAAGGGAGCTCTCTGGGGTTTTCCACGCGTGAGGTCCCATTTGGGAGCTCTCCACCCTCATGACCTAAAGTCGTCCAATGGGAGCTCTCCACCCTCATGACCTAAAGTCGTCCTAAAGGCTCTACCTCCAAATACCAACACACTGAAGATTAGGTTTCAACATGTAAATTTTGGGGGGATACATTCAATTTATAGCAACTACTAAATTCCAATCATTAGAACCATTCCCTCCCTTAGGTTGTAATGGTACATGTCCATGAGGCTTTGTAAGACAGCTCTGTGATAAATTTTCAGAACAGCTTTCAGATTGTTACTTACCTTGTGTCATTCATAGAAATAATTCCCCCACTGCCCAGTATATTCAGAATTATGTCCTGCCCTAAGCCCTCCCTCAGCCTAACCCTAAACCTTATTCAGCAATCAGCCTTCCCTGCTCTTCCTCGAAGCTTTATCTTTTTTTGTGGTGGGATGAGAGGAGCATCTTTCACAACCAGAAAAGATGGGCACATTGCCAAGATGGAGATGGAGAGTCTGAATGATGTGTGTAAGTGTATGTGCTCAAACAATGCTGGACTAAGCTACTTAATATAGTTGTGAATTGGGACACATTACTAACTTCCATGGGCCTCGATTCCCCATCTGTTGTGTGGAGAAAATGGCAGATCCTCCCTTGTATGGTTGTTTTGAGAACTGAATAAGGTAATTCCCATAAAATGTCTGCTCAGAGCTGGGCACATAGGAAGTGTACAGTAAACAATATTTTCGATATAAAAGCCTGGCACCGGGCGCCTGGGTGGCTCAGTGGGTTAAAGCCGCTGCCTTCGGCTCAGGTCATGATCCCAGGGTCCTGGGATCGAGGCCCGCATCGGGCTCTCTGCTCAGCAGGGAGCCTGCTTCCTCCTCTCTCCTCTCTCTCTCCTGCCTTTCTGCCTACTTGTAATCTCTCTCTCTGTGTCAAATGAATAAATAAAATCTTTAAAAAAAAAAAAAAAAAAAAGCCTGGCACTGACATGCTGGCAAAAAGAAGAATTCAGAGTAATGACAGTTGGTAGGTCAAGCAGCAGACAGGTCAGATTTTGAACCCAGGCTATAGGGCCAGGGTCTTTACATCCAACCACTTTCTGTAGTAAAGAAGGCAAAGTGAAATAAATAACAACCATAAGTGCTCTATTAAATTTGAGTAATTCCAAGGTAGGAACACTTGGAGGTGGTAGATCTAACCCTGAATAAATGTCGAGGTAGGGAAATAGGAAAGTAGAAATTTTCCTGAGAAAATGGCCTGAAACTAATTTATTACTATTAATAAATATAATTAATAATAAAATCATGAGGCAGCAGTAGATGAAAAATGGAGGAAAAAGCATTCTGGGAAGAGTATCCTATTTTCCCCTCCTTCTTCCTCCATTTGCCATTTATTTATTTTTTAATATTTTTTTAAATTTTATTTATTTATTTGAGAGAGAGAATGAGAGAGAGATGGGGGGGAGGGAGCATGAGTGGGGCAAGGGGCAGAGAGAGAAGCAGACTCCCTGCCAAGCAGGGAGTCCGATGCGGGACTTGATCCCAGGATTCTGGGATCATGACCTGAGCCAAAGACAGATACTTTACGTACTGAGCCACTCAAGTGCCCCATTTATTTTTTTTAAGATTTAATTATTTATTTGAGAGAGAGCATGTGCATGAGTGCAAGTGCGGGGAGGGGCAGAGGGCAAGTAGCTCAAGTAGACTCCCCGCTGAGTGCTGAGCAGAGCCTAATGCAGGACTCCATCCCACAACCTTGAGATCTTGACCTGGGGTAAAATCATGAGTCAGACATTTAACTGACTGAGCCACCCAGGTGCTCTTCCATTTGCCATTTAAGCCCTTTACTAGGAGAGTGCCTGGGTGGCTCAGTGGGTTAAGCCTCTGCCTTCGGCTCAGGTCATGATCTCAGGGTCCTGTGATCGAGCCCCGCATCGGGCTCCCTGCTCAACGGGGAGCCTGCTTCCTCCTCCCTCTCTGCCTACTTGTAATCTCCCTCTTTCTCTGTCAAATAAATAAATAAAATCTTTTTTAAAAAATTAAAAAAATAAACCCTTTACTAGGTTGTCTGGTCTAGGAGCCAATATATTCCTTTTAATACCAGTAAGAGATAATAATTCTGGAACCAAAGTCCATAATTTTTAAGCCATGATCCAGAAATCAAAATTTCAATCTCAAATTCCTGCTGTTAAATTGCCATGTTCTCTTTCCCTATCCAGAGACTCATCCTTGGATATATTTCAGTTTGAGATCCTTTTGTTCTGATTCTTCCCAGAAGGTCTCTCTTCCCCTGTCTGTGGGATGAGCCTCAATCCCAAAACTGTTATATGCTTTTAGTGGTACAGTGTTGTACCTTCTTCATAAAAGTTGGAAGAGCATTTAAGAGTTTTGATTATAGGGGCGCCTGGGTGGCTCAGTGGGTTAAAGCCTCTGCCTTCGGCTCAGGTCATGATCTCAGGGTCCTGGGATCGAGGCCCACATCGCTCCCTGCTCAGCAGGGAGCCTGCTTCCTCCTCTCTCTCTGCCTGCCTCTCTGCCTACTTGTGATCTGATCTCTCTCTCTGTGTCAAATAAATAAATAAAAAATTTAAAAAAAAGAGTTTTGATTGTAGAAGCCAACAGATGTAGGTTTTAGTTTCAGTTCTGCTCCTTATTAACTGTCTATATTTGGGCAAATTATTGCACCTTTCTGAACCTTAGTTTCCTGACCTGAAAATGGGGTTAATAACACTCATTCTCATAAGGTTGTTACAAGGATTATTTTAGAACTCACATGTGATTTGCACTCATTTTAGTTTCTTCACTCTTTCTGTTCTTCCTCTGTGTCATATTCCTCCTTTCTCCATTCCATTGGCACTGGCTTTGTTCCATTCTAGCTTCTCAGAATCCCGACTTAACCACTTTCGTTTCAGTGTTGGTCTCTCTATTCTGTCCACACACTTTGTATGTGAGTAGATTGCTCTGTCTTTAACATAAGGTTAAATGGAGTAGTACTCATTTCTATCAGGAAATCAAACATAACCCATTCCCCATAGAAAACTGGGACAGTTCTCTTAGCTTCTTGACCTCTTCATCCAGATTTACTTTGAAATGAAATTATGGCCATTTTTAGTTTCTCTTATTTACTCTCTTTGCTATCCCTTAATTCAAACTCCTAACTCAGACTTTACTTGATACTCTTACTCAAGGGGAATTTTTGGCCAAGTGTTGGCTCTAGACCTTTACTTGGACCAGCCCTCAGAGATGATGGTCGACATTAACCATGATCTATTCACCATAAGTCTTACTTAAAGATTTTGCTGTGCTATTTAATACTATTGAGGACTTGGATTTGATATTAACAAAACTGCTTCAACCCACAAAGACAAATCGGAATTGTGTGGAGGAGTCACGCCTAGCCAGAAGAGGGGGTAGCAGCTATTTTCATTGACTTTCAGTATATTCTGACAGATGGCTGTAGTTTGGTATGAGGCTAACTGCCCTTGCTGGCTTTAGGCCAATGTGACAGTCAACAGGGTTATTTTTACAAAAGAAGAGCCAGGGCCATTGACAGAGGAGATGTTGGCAAAGAATGGAAAGAAATGAAATCTATATGACCCATGTTTGTGACCAGACTTCTAGAGCTAGTGTCTATCTTGGGGAAATAAGAGGAAATATTAATTAATAGTGATGGCAGTGATTTAAGTATCTAGGGAATAATATTCCTTAAATATTAACCCATAAATGTAAGTTCTCCAGTGGTAGTTATATTTCTTTGTTTTATAATACTGCTAAAATATACCTAACATTTATAAGTAGGATTTTTTTCTTTAGTACATTTGCAATGGAAAAATAGATTTAGAGACATAATTTTTTCTTTCAATAATGACTAAGGGAAAAAAAGCTCAGAATGTACATATTCAGTGCTTAGATCCAACAATATCTCATGCTTTAATCCTTTAACAGCACTGGGGTTAGCAAAATCTATCTTCAGCCACAGATTTAAAGATTCTTTTTAAGACAGGAAAAGACTTCGTAGAACTAATCTATGCCCTATAAATCCTGTTTACTACAGATGAGCAGGAATCAACCAAGCTTTTCAGCCTACACCAAATGATGGATGCGGAATATGTTGAATTTACATGAAGGAGAATTCTGTAGCCTTAAAAATATGTTTTACATATAGAGAGTAAAAATAGATCTATAATAGTCTATTATGCTTAGGCAGTGAAGAGCAGTATTTTGGAGATTATTGTGATACAGTCTGTAGTCACTTTGGTGGTGGTATTATTTTTTTAAAATGCTTTTGATTTGACTATTTTCAGTTTCACTTTCAAAGTATAAGCCATAGGCAAACATAATGTGTTTCATTTTATAAGGAAAGAAAATTTCACCATAGGTGAGATGAAATCTGGTGTTAATATGGAGAAGATTTTTTTTGCAATTCAAATGTGAATCTAAAGAGATGTTTTAGGGGATTTTAAAAAAATGAGTTGATTGGTGAAATATGTGAGTGGAGCAAACCAAAATTAAATTTTATTTTTTTTAAAGATTTTATTTATTTATTTGAGAGAGAAAGAGAGAGAGAGAGAGAGAGAGAGAGGCAGAGGGAAAGGGAGAAGCAGGCTCCCCACTGAGCAGGGAACCCCATGCGGGGCTCAATCCCAGGACCCTGGGATCATGATCTGAGCAGAAGGCAGACGCCCAACCAGCTGAGCCACCCAGGTGCCCCCACGATTAAATTTTAGAGGAATCTCTGTACCAGACTTCTTGCCTCCCCTCTGTCATATATACTTACCTATCCTGGGTTTCATATTTAAAATAGAAATATCTGGTTTTGATCAAGAGAGAAACTAGTTCTTAAAAACTTCATTGACTTCAAAGTTACTTATCCAGTTAATCATAATAAATATTTCCATTGTCATGTCAAGTTAATAGATACTTGTCTGTTATATTTTACTAGAAGTATGAAATATATTTAAAGTAACAAAGAATGATTTTCCTGTCAATTATTCTCCTTATTTTCTACAGAAGGGTGTGTGTGTGTGTGTGTGTGTGTGTGTGTGTGTGTGTATCAAAGACATTCTACTAAACATCTCCCTTTGGGAGAATCCAGCTGGTTCTTTATTAATTCCACAACACAAAAATGTTTGTAGCTTTAAAAGCAGAAGATAAGATCAGGTTAAGTCTTGAGGTCTTTGAAATGTATCTGTAAGAATTGTGGAAGTGTGGTACTGACTATTCCATTTAAAGAACAAGAAAATTCAAAAAGAATTTTCCCCTTTGGCGAACAGATAAGCAAATAAACAGTAACATCTGCTTCTCCATTCTGTTAATCTTTTTTGGTGTGATATCTGAGGATATAAGAATGTGTATAATGTGAATATTTTAAATGAAAAACAGTTCAATATAAATACTATGATAAATTAATTCTAGCATTAATAAGTTTTTGCAAATTTTGACAAATATTTGTTGAGAGCCCACCATGGGTCAGCCAGTGTTCTAGTTGCTGAGGCTACAGCAGAGAACAAAACAGACAAACACCCTGTCTTTATGGAGCTTACATTCTAGTGGGGGAGCCAGCCTTTATCCTCAAATTTAATTATATCGGGGCTAATAATATTGCAGGACCAGGGGTCTACAGATGTAAAATGGGAAAAGGAGGAAAGAAGTCAAAAACACCTCTTAGAAGCCTTTCTTTACCTGCCTTTACTTCCCCACAGCACCTTTCATGGAATTTTCCCTTGTCTGTGGGCTCCTAGCATCCTGTGCATATATCTATGAGGACCTTATTCCATTGTATATTTGCACTCTCCACATATTTTATTTACTTGTCTTTATTTGCTGTTGCAACTTGAGTGAAGGACTATGTCTTCCTTTTTTACTTTGATTTCTCAGTGCTTAGCTAATAGCTATTATAGCTAACGAAATTTTTATAAGGTATATGGACAGACAGAATGAGCAGGGAATTACAGATGAAATAGATTTCTGAAATCGGAAATAGTAGTTGGTAGAAGCAGATGAGTTTTGTTTGGGAAATATTGAAACATCCATGTGTGACATCCATATTGGAAATCCTCAATATCCAATAAATAGTTAAAAATAAGGATTTGGGTCCTAGGAAAGAAAGAAAGAGAAACTTTTCCTCCTACCACCTACCAAATTCTTGCTCTATGTTGAGCATTTCAAGCCATTATCACATTTATTCTTAACTTACATTTTTTAAAACTGAGGCTTAGAAAAGTTGAACAATATGTCGTAAGGTCACCAGTTAGTATGTATTGGAGCTAGTTCACTCCTGTGTCTGTCTGATTCCAGAGCTCATGACAGACAAGAATAATGGAGAATTTCACAGGTAGATATAATAATTGAACTTCCATGAATGATGAAGGAAGCACTGAAAAACCTAGACAGAGTTTAGTGCAAGAAGAAGACCATAAACCAAACCACGGCACCATTTACATCTTAGAGGAGTTCATGAAAGAAAATAAGCCAGCATAGGTAATTGAGGAGTTATCATGGAAGAGAAGACACAATAGAAACAAATTTATGGAGATCATCATCATCACGGTTTTCAAATGCATCAGAGGAGTGAACTAGAATGTGGATGAGAAGAAACCATTCATTCTATCTACTGCAGACTTGTTCACTTTGAAGCAGTCAATTTCAGTAGAGTGATGAGATTGAAGCTAGACAGCAGTGGGTTGGAAGAATTGGTAAGTGGTAAGAAAATGGAGGTGGAAGGTAGACTACTCTTCTGAAATGGAATATTAGATTGAAAGGAAGCTAAATTAGAACAAAACTTTCATATAAATTGGAAAGAGGAAAAAAGAAGAGGGGGGACTACATTTGATGTGGAGGTAGACAGTAGTTACCAGGACAGCAGTGTAGCTGATATAAAGAAACCAACAGACCAAGTTGGAGATCAAGTTTCCTTACTGGTAACAAATATGGAAACTTGTAGGAATCGTCACATAATGCCAAAGAACCCCGCGTGATCCCTCACAGTGGTACAGGCTTCCCAGGTTACCAGGTTTCAACAAGGGCATACAGATGTTTATGCCATCACCTCTGGGGAATTATAAATCCCTTAGGTGCAAGAAGTTTGCTTTTCTTATTATAGTAAAGGGTGGCATTAAACCCTTGCACCCTAATTTAAAGTTGGCCTAAATATAAGTCATATTTCCAAGGGCAAGCAGCTATCATTGGCCAACCCAAGATTATAATTTAGACTTCCTGTCTCCATCTGGCATATACAAAACACTAGGCAGTCCCCTGTTGCTAATGAAGATATTTAATAGTGACATATGTACACACAGGGCTTTCATTGACATTATAAAAGCTAAGTTATGATTATTTTCAATTCAACTACCAAAATATCAAGTATAACATAAAAACACAGATATCATTGATTCTTTCCTTTTGTAGCATAATATTACCCTCCCAAATAAATGGACTTTCTTCTGAAAGAAAATATTCACAATCTGCTATTTCTCCCACATTATGACTAAAATAATTTTTTTTCTTTAAAATCTGTAACAGTCTTATTCTTCCACATTTTGTCATTCTGTATAGTGTTTTATGGTAACATGACTGGTTGTTTTTTAATAGATACACTTGCAACTAAATGCTTTTTCTTATTTGCCATCTTCAAAAGACTCAGATTGTAGACAATATATATTGTATATATGTGTGTGTCTGTCTATGTGCAAATGTGGATATATGTGCCTATGTAAGTGTGTATGTATAAGTTTCTGTTGTTCAGAGTCCTTTTGCTGGTTATTTCACTTTAAACAACCCTGGGAAGGTAGGCATAACAGAAATTATGCCCAATTTAAAAATAAGGAAACAAGTCATGGGAAATTTTGCTGATGTCTCCCTATGGCAGCTTAGAGCAAGAGTTGGAGCTAGAATTCACGTCTCCGTGCACCAACCCAATATTCTTTGCACTCTAACAGTTCGTCTCTGGAATGTAAGTCATCCCTTTTTGTCTTTCAGTGAATATTTATAGTTCAGCTAAATTTCCCTGCCTGGAGATGTAATCTACGTTTTATTCTATTTATATTAAAATCTTGATGAGCCTAAATGCTCAGAAAACTGGGGGTTCTGGTTAATTGGATTTGGTGAATAGCTTAAGGTTAAATAGAACTTTTAAAAAATTGCTATTCTTGTTGAAGATCATTCTTAAATATGAATCTACTTTCCATTTTAATCCAAATGATCATAATTTAATCTATTATAATTGAAAATCTTATGTTAAGTTGGGGTTGTCATTCTGAACATGATTTTTTATTGTACAGCACTTTGGATGTAGGAAATATTATAGAGTGAACAAAATGTGTCGTGGTTCCAAGATATCCTTTGTGAATTTTGGGTGGCCTCTCCTGAGTAGTTGAAAAAGCACTGGATTTAGAATTGGAAATCTTGAGTCCAAGTCCAATTCTGACACTAAATAGCTGTGTGACCTTGATAATGTCTCTTTCTTCCTCTCCATCCTCATTTTGCACAACTGTCAGGTGAGGGAATAAAGCTAACTGGTATTTGATGTATTTTCAGCCTTTACTTTCTCTGTTTTTCCGTAGCTTGCCTTTCTTTGTTATTCCATAGCTTGCCTTCTTGTCATTTGCTCTTGCACTGAAAGAATTCTGCTCTGGGTAGCTTTCCAGTAGTTGGATTCTAATGAATTACAATATTACAGATTCTAGGTGAGGTCCCCTAATAAGTTAGATGAATTGAAGTTAAGCAGTCATGATTCCTTCAAAATTTCCAGTAGCCAAAGGAAATGAGGAAAACACTGCACATCCCTGTCTGTCAGGGGGTAATGGTAAGGGCAAACAAACATAAGAAACCAGTCTTAGGCCAGTATTATTAGGATTATTAGATCATTAGATTATTATTATTAGGATTCAAGATGCAACTCCTTATAAAGAAGTCTACTTTGCCTTGGGTCATGTTGTGAAGCCCCCAATGTTTCAGTATTTTCTTTCAACTTGTCGTTATATGTCTAATTAAGAAATAAATGTCACTTTATTTTATGTTTCTTATTCAAAGATCAAAATACAACCTGGGTTGGGTTTAAGTTCCAGCCAGCCATTTCTATACTCCATCCTCTGAATCCATGATGATACTTTTTTCTGAGTACTGACAATGATGCAGAGAGAAAATAAGTTTAGATTCAATATTATATTTGCCGAATAGAGATTTATATTTAGAGGTCAGAGAAGTGCGTGAAATCATTATATTCTTGAAATTGACCTGACCTTGTTTATCTCTTTGTGCTGTTGCTGAATAATTAAAGCAACCAATGGGTTTATTCTTTGCACTCTTGAATCCATGCTGCAGGAAAGCAGGGAAAGAACATTTCCCTGGAAGGAAGGCCTGGTTTCCACAAATTCTCCTGTGTTCAAGTGGGATTATAGTTACTGAGCTTTAGAGCATGGCAGAAAGCTAAATTTGACTGTTTCTTAGGTGACCTAACCTAAGGGGGGGGGGTTAATGTTGTTTCAATTGCTATGATTATTGTATATTCTGCATGTTTTAATCAGTATAAGAGGGTTTGGATTTATGCCTTGCGACAGTTTTTGAGAGGTACAATTTGAACAGTAATTTTAAAAATTGAATAGAAAATGTTTTCTATTCTCCATATCTTGCAAAGATTTCCTTATTTGGTCAGCAGGAGTAAAATTTGGAGGTAATTATGGGTGAGTTATACATGCTCCCCGGCCCCAGGGTTCAAGCTATTTGCTTGGATAATAGACCAATCCCAAGTGCAGATAGCCTCAAGGGAGGAACAGCTGTGAGCTTGGGAGCAAGATAAGATCATGAGTGACTGGCAAGAAAATATTTTTTCTGGGAGTCTTATAAGGAATGACAGATTCTCTCCCATAGGGATGTTGAATACTTCAAAACTCCATGCTCCAATCGGAGGAATAGTTTTCAGACCAACGTTTGTCAACCTCACTATGGCATTTCAGGCTGTATGATTCTTTGTTGTGGGGGCTTTCCCATGCATAATAGAATGTTTAGCAGCATCCCCAGTTTCTTACCCACTAGATGCCAGGAGCACCCTCCCCTAGTCGTGACAACCAAGCACATCTCCAGGCAATGTTAAATGTCCCTTGTAGGCCAATTCATCCCCAATTGAGGAAAACCATTTTAGACTAATGGTGAGACAAAATCTTTTGTTTCCTTACCTGTTCACTTTACTCAACCCCTCTTCAGATTCAAGCAGTTTCTTTTGTTCCTTTCCCATCTTCCCTCTTCGTATTCCTTTCTTCTGAAGACTTTGTTAGTGGGTTTAGATAATTCTCTGGTTTATAGTATAATTTGTGTTGGAAACTGCTGCTATAAATTGAATGTTTGGATCTCCCCAAAATGCATATATTGAAAACCAAGATGATGGTATTAGGTGGAGCCTCTGGGAGGTGATTAGGTCCTGAGGGTGGAGTCCTCATGAATGGGACTAGTGCACTTATGAAAGAGACCTCTGATTGTTCCCTAGCCCTTTCCACCCACTAGATGCCCACAGCAGACTAGGGAGCAGTCTGTAACCCAGAAGAGGCCCTTCACTAGAGCCCTACCATGCTGGCACCTCGATCTCAAACTTCCAGCCTCCAGAACTGTAAGAAATGTAGTTCTGTTGTTTATAAGCCAACTGATGTTGATGGTATTTTGTTATAGCAGTTCTAATGGACTAAAACAGCCGCTAAACTAAATCCATTTAGCTCTAAGTTTCCCCCACCCCCACCAATTGTTTTCCTTTTCATATAGTGGTAACTCCTTATATAATTTTATCCCCAATTAACTTGTCATATACTGCATTTCTATGTGAGAGTCTTAAGCAACAGGAATATATTTTTGACAAGTTGAATGTGTATCCGTTTGTATATATACTTAATTGGCCTGTTTTCTGGGAATGCAAAAAGCTGGAGAAAAGCAGTGTATCACTGCTGACTATTTGGATCAGATCTAGACAGGGGAGCCCCGGGTGACCTTCAAAGCCACTAACAAATGATCTTCTACCCCGGCATATATAGCCATCTCTCTCTATCTCTTTCTCTCTCTCTCTTTCAAATTTCCTTTCTTATTCTATTCCTTTTTCTTCTATACTCTTCATTCTCCCTTTGTTCACTCTTTGTTCTCTCTCTCTTGAGTTTACTTTAGATCTACACTACTCTTGGGCATTTTGTAGCTCTTCTGATATTGTTCTTTGCTGAAAAGCTTACAGGGACACAGAAGCCTGAAAGAAAATGGCACATTTGGGAAACCACACATGACAGGATGGCTAGAGCTTAGGGGACATTGGAGACAATGGCAGTAGTGAGGTTGAGAGGCCTGCAGAGGCCAGATTGTAAAGGATCTTATAAGGTAGTACACCTTCATTCCAAAAATAGGAAAAATACATTAAAGTAACTACAAATTCCCCTACCCAAAGATAGTTACTGTTGAGATTTCTGTGTTTTCTTCTAGATCAGATCTCTGTAGAGTAAGGATTTAGAGTTGGAGTTGTTTTTGTTTTTGTGTGGGAGGGGACAGCACCCAGCTGTGCTTATACTGTATGTGTGAATTCTGTTTCTCCCCCAACATGGAAAATTGTTTATTGCCTTAGAAATTATTTGGTTAATGGAAACAGAAATGCTTTAAAACTAAATCAAGTAATGAGGAGGTTTTTAAAAAATGATACAAGATAATCTCCCAGGGAAAGAAAATGACAATGAGTACAGCCATGCCTAAAGAGAGATGGGTTGTTCTCTTGCTTTCTGGAGCTACAGGATGTCTCATTACTGTTTCTTTCTGCACATATTCTCTCTTCTCAGGCATCTTTTTAGATGGGATTTGTTTATCTGTTCCCCTATCATGTTGTAACTCCAACTCTGGCTCAACATGACTTTGCATCTTGGCTTCCCTAGATGACTGGATTTCTGTGTCTAGATTTCTGAGAGAGGGAGAGGGAGAGAATACGATTGTCTCCAAGGCTGGCTATCCAATTCTGCTGCAATTAACTCTGGCTGCAAGCAATGTGGAGTGGGATTGGGATAGTCATGGATAAGGGTGCTCTGTCCAGGCTCTGCTGAGAGACAATGATCAACATAATATGCTTATGTGGTTGAAAATTCTTAATATGACTTCATAATATTCCATGGAATGAACATACTAGCCCTTCCATATTTGAGTCTGGTCTTTTAGTCAGTAGATGAGTAAGGAGACTGAGGATCCTGAGGGGAAGAGTTCTAGGGAGGAAGACTGGAAGTATCAAACATCACTTTTGCTCACACGTCTCATGAGCCAGAATTCACATGACCGTACCTAATGGAAATTGTGACTGGGAAATGTAGTCTGTGTGCCCAGGAAATAAGGAGAACATGGATGCTGGTGAGGAACAGCTTCTGCCTCAGGCTGTTTCTTTGATTTTGAGGTTGATCTTTCACAGGACAGCCATGCCTCTTGTCAGTCTGTCCCTCAGAGAAATGTTAGACTAGATAGGTTAGAGGACTGATTTGAGTGTCATTTCTTACTTTATAGCATTATAAAATATTTTTGCCTTTAATGTAAGACAAACCACTGAAAGCTAATGTAAGGCTAATGTTGATCGACACCCTTCAAAAGGTACATTAGAATGATAATCTGTATTTTCAACCTGAAGAGCTTAGTGGGAAATGCTTAGGTTCTCTCCTTATTGTACTCTTTTGAAACACTTTAAAATCAGGTGTCCTTGCTAATAGATTACAATTAAATTAAAACAAATTATACAGAAATGTCTACCATGTCGACTGGCTCTTAAAATAAATGAGGAAAATACATGTCTGTAAAAAATGAAGACGAATAAAAAAGTAATGAAGGCATAGAATACTCTGCCCACTACCCACTTCTCTAAAAAGAAAAATCAATAAATAAGCCAAGTAACCAGAAAAAACCAAGTCTATAAAACCATCAGGTTGCTCTGATAAGTAAAATTGGGAATGGACATTGAGTTTTTATAAGAGAAATAGAATTTAATTTCTTCCTAAAATCAAGAATTTTTTTAAGTCCTAGAAAGTTTGGGGTCTGGTTTAATTTTAAACATGTATCCATAAATTTTGCCTTGATCACATGTTTATTCCCATTTAAAATGGTCCCTATTGGGAGATAAACTACTGAAAACTCTGGAATGGCATTCTACTATTCATAGAAATGATGTATACAATCATAAGAGGATTGAAAATCTTTGCCACCAATAGCTTTTTAAATTTTTTTTTGAGTTTGAAGAGAAATTACAGCTTTCACAGCATACCTTAGGAACTAAATTACTATTAAGTATAAATAAAATGAAAAATTGGTAAGTTTACTTATCTAGGTAAATAATTTTTATGTATTGGCCTGAGCCTTTTCATACAGGAACATTTACATTAATAGAAAATATTAATTTGATATTTACCCCTCAACTAGTATAGGGTTTTTTAATAAAAATTTTTTAAATTAAAGTTATATCTACAGAGAATAGATCTACCTTGGAAAATGAGAGTGAGAGTGTGTCTTGAAAGGGCATTATTATAAAGTAGAGGATGATTATTTATTTTAATTTATTTTGGGGTCTACTAAAGCAACTCGATCAAACAGAAAATGTAATATTTTCTTTCTCCAGCCTTTATATATCTATGCCACCACACACATCTAGCTCCAACTTATCTCGGAATATCCTGTTACAGAAATCTTTTATTTATATAGGAAAGTCCAATACACTATTACATAAAAGATGCTCTGATGTCTCTCATATTCTAAAAAGGGAAACATGACAATTGGCTCACTGTGTACCCTCCTGATATCATTTTGTCATTTCTGTAATTTTAAGACTTGAAACAAATATTTCCATAAAAACATCTTCAGTGGAACACTAAACTTATATATATTCACTTTGAAAAGATAATGCCAAATTATCATGTGAATTAAGATTTTGTTACACTAGTGATTAATATTATGAGTGATATCAGTGATGTCATGAGTTAATATGTGCACAGTGGTTAAGTAAATGGGTTTTATTGTTTGTGCATGAATTTTAAAATATTTATTGAGCACCTACTATTTGCTACGCACCATTCTAGATGCTGAGGATACAGCAATAAATAAGACAGACATTCCTACTCTCTTGTAGCTTATGTCTAGTTATCAACGAAACTGAAGTAGATCCCCAGCTCTGTCACTTACCAGTTGTGTGACCTTGGGAAATTTATTCAACTTTAATAGCTGATTCTCAGCCTGCTAAACTATAAAATATCACCTTCCTTTATGGGGTTATTGTGAAGATTCAGTGAGAATGAAGCACAAAGTATTTTAGCAGAGTGCCTAGCACATAGATGTGGTTTAGTGTATTGTCATTGCTGTTGCCATAGCAGCAATTATTTTTAATTATTAGTATTTTTTATTAACAATAATTCATTATCCAAATGTCTTACAAAAAGAGATGACATATGAATCAACTATTTATTTCATTTGTTCCTTTTAGATTATGTGAAAACAAAATGAAAGCTTATAGTTGTCCCTTTACATTCAATAAACCAAGAGATATTTGCTCACAAGTGAAACTTATTTTAGAGTTCCCAAGCCTCATTCATTCTGCACAGTGAATCAAGAGCCTTTTAGAAGAGGCAAAGGCATCATACAAATCAATATATATTCATTGAGTATCTTTGAAGTATGAGACAACATACATAGAAATTAAGACTTAGTCCCTGCTCTCAAGGAATACACAATAGAGGCAGGGTGGATATTCTGATTAAAAGAAGAGCGGGAGTAATAGCCACAAAAAAATTTTTAAAAAGAGCTCTCCTGTTAGCTAACTACACCACTTGCAAAATTACAATATCAGTCTAAGCCATAAAGCATTGCCATTCAAGGATAAACTGTAGAACTAATGCTTAAACCTAGAAAAATTAAGGCTTAGATGGGTATCCTGAAACTCCTTAAAAAGAAAAAAATTCTTAAAAATTATAAACAACAGGGAGAGAGTACAGAAATTTTTTTATAAACACTTAGTATATAATGTTTGGAGGGGATATATGGGCAAGGATGGCTTAAAATTTGGGAGGAAGAACCCTTGAACAAATAAAATGAAATCCTCCCTTATGTAGTTGTTAGGAAATACAATTTGTTACCCCAGGAGGTTGTTCAAGCTGGTAATTCCATTGAGGTTCAAGAAGAACTTGGATAAATACCCTTTGGGGTAGCATATCCTAAAAAGGAGTATTAGGAATGGCCTATAAAGGACAAACTAGAGATGTTGAGGTTGATTATCTTGACAAGTAACCACACTTTTCTGCAAAATAACACAGGTGTTCTTGTCAGAGAAGAAAATGGGGCTGACCCAGCGTGGCATGTTTTAAATTTTTTCTCATGTTTTTGGAGGCATAAGAATAAATATCTATGAATAGACATTTCTCCAATGATGATATAAAAGTTTCCAACAAGCCTAAAAAAAGATACTCAGCATCACCAGTCATCAGAGAAATACAAACCAAAACCACAATGAGATGTCACTTCACACCCATTAGAATGGCTACCATGAAAGAAAGAAAGAAAAGAAAGAAAGAAAGAAAGAAAGAAAGAAAGAAAGAAAGAAAGAAAGAAAGAAAGAAAGAAAGAAAGAAAAATAAATAAATTAACAGGTGTTAGTGAAGATGTAGAAAAAAAATGAAGCCCCTGTGCACTATTGGTGGGATTGTAAAATGGTGCAACTGCTATGGAAAATAATATGGAGATCACTCAAAATATTAAAAATAGAGGTGGTGTATGATCCAACAGTCCCACTTTTGGGCGTATACTCAAAAGAATTGAAAAAGGATCTAAGGACATGTTTGCACTCTCATGTTCATAGCAGCATTATTCACAGTAGCAAGAAGAGGAAGCAGCCCAAATGTGCATGGATAGATGAACAGGTAAAGAAAATGTGGTATGTACATATAATAGAATGTTTTATAGCCTTGAAAAAGAAGGTAGTCCTATGCTACACATGAGGTACCTTTGGGATATTATGCTAAGCAAAATAAACTATAAAAAGACAAATACTGTATGATTCCACATATATGAAGAATCTAGTCCAATTCATAGAAAGTAAAGTGGTGGTGGTTCCCAGAGGCTGAAGGAAGGGGAAGAAAGAGACTGTTTAATGGGTATAGACTTTCATATTTGCAAGATAAAAATTTCTGGAGATCTTTTTCACAACAATGTGAATAAATGCTACTGAACTGTACCCTTAAAAAATAGTTAGAATGGGGGCACCTGGTTGGCTCAGTCGGTAGAACATGCAACTTTTGATCTTAAGGTCATGTGTTCAAGCCTCACAGTGGGCGTGGAGCCCACTTAAAATAAAAAATAAAAATAAATAGGATGGTAAATTTTATATTTTGTAGTTTTTTATCACAATAAAAATGCATTTAATAATTTTTTTAAAAAATGAATAAATGTCTAAATGCCACAATTTTATCTGAATATGATTTGGCCATAATAACTTGACTCAAGGCTTTTTCATTGCAGTCTTCTGTTTTATTTTATTTTTTTTAAATCACCCTCAGCTGTGAACTGGAAATAAGTTGAATTCCTTCTTCCTGGTATAAAAATGAGTCAAATGCTTATAGCTAAGGGAATAAAAATGAGTCAAATGCTTATAGCTAAGGGAATACGGGTTTAGATATTCGTCTCATAAGCATGTTTACAAGATGTAAAAGAAAAAACTTCATTGGTTATTTATGCATCTGTTGTTAGAAAGCTGTAGATTTCTGTCTATTTCCTATAGAATTTTAAGTGCCACATTAAATCACATTATTTAGTGCTAACAGATACCCTCAGAATTATGTAGCATGAGGGGTTTGAAAAGAGAGAGTACATTTTCCCCTTTTTTATAGATGATTTTAAAATCCTTACAGGAGCATTTATTATATTCCGACTTACCACCACTGGGTCTCATCAGTCTTGAAGATATTTTTTTTTCAATTTCCTTATATGCCCATTTCCTTTTGGCAATATCTTGCTTTTCCTTTTTAAATTTGAACTTGAATATTAAAACAGATGCAAAAGAGAGTACTACTTACACATAAACTCTTGAACTGCATTTTTATCATTTGCTCTGTGCAAAAAACCCAATTGTATGAAATTGATAGCAACATTTTAGTATATCCTCCGGTCCCCAGGGAAAAGCGATGTGCTTAGACAGATGATCTGATTTTATGAGCACATAGCTGAAGTCTAGCACTGCGCATTTGTCTTTATGCTCCCACTTTTTTCAGGGACTATGAAAACACATTTAGGCAGTAGTTTCACTTTCCAACAATGGACTGCAAAGCCTTTGATAGTACATAGCATTTGCAGTGCTGTTTTTCATGATGCACATCAAAGTATAGATCACTTAAGCATAGAATCTTAATCTCAGCTTGTTAATAAGAAAACAGGAACCTTAGTATATGAACTCATTTTATTATCTACCCTCACTGAGGACTGTGATCTGGATTCCACTCAAATATGAATTAGTTTAAATGTTGCTCTGCTGCGACGGCTGAATTTCTTCATTATGCTGTAGTATTTTACTTATGAAACTGCATTTGGAAATCCTTTGGTGTATATCACAATGAAATTACAGTGCTCGGGGATATTGATTATTGCTTGTAATTGCCGTCATAATAGCCAACAATTCTGTCTTTCTTTGTCTTTCTTCTCCCCCTTAATGATATACCAAATCGAATCAATATCCAACATATGGGGCCACTTACATTGTCTCGAAAATCTGATTGTTCTCCTTCATAAATATGCAAAAGATCGAAGATTTTATCTCCAATCACTGGGCGAAAAGCACCCCATACTGCTGGGTTTCCTTTTGATCCCACAGGAACATATCAGGGTGTCTCTGTGCAGGACTGGTTATACCTAAGTGACATTTGTCACCTCCGGAGTAATCACCAGGTAGTGGTGAGGAGATGGGGAACCTGCTCCACTCTGCTGTCAGTAAAGTGCTACATGTCTTGCTCACTAGTACATTAGATAGCCAGAGGGGAAAACATAAGTTGGGAGCGCTAACCAAACAGTAAAGAAGAAATTCACCTCCTTATAACTGGAAGGGACCGTTTCAGGGACTAAAGAGGAAGTACAGGGGTGTCTGGGTGGCTCAGTCGGTTAGGCATCTGCCTTCGGCTCAGGTCATCATCCCAGGGTCCTGAGATCTAGTCCCACATCGGGTTCCCTGTGCAGTGGGGAGTCTGCTTCTCCTTCTCCTGCTCCCCCTGCCTGTGTGCTCTCTCTCTCTCTGTCAAATAAATAAAATCTTTTAGATAGATGATAGATAGATAGACAGATAGATAGAATAATTAAATGGAAGGAGTATAATGCTGTGAGTCACTTTTTCAGTATATTTATTCCTTATTTCTACTATATACTGTTTCTCCATTCTGGGAATACATTAGGTACCTTTAGAAGCGGTAATAACTCCTTTACCTTAAAACCGTAATGCTTCCCCATTCATCCAAAGTAGCTACGGTGCTATTTAAAACTTACTATAAGAGGGCACCTGGGTGGCTCAGTGGGTTAAAGCCTCTGCTTTCGGCTCAGGTCATGATCTCAGGGTCCTGGGATCGAGGCCCGCATCGGGCTCTCTGCTCAGCGGGGAGCCTGCTTCCCCCTCTCTCTCTGCCTGCCTCTCTGCCTCCTTGTGATCTCTCTCCCGCTGTGAAATAAATAAAATTAAAAAATAAATAAATAAAACTTACTATAAGAACATGTGACATACGGAAGAATAGATATGTATTATGTAGTACTGTTTAAATGGATTGTTATTTGTTTAGCCTGGATCAGTTAACCCAGGACTTTACAACCTGGTGGTAGTCTGGTGAAGACTAGTTGGCATGTCGCCTAGGCAGAAGAAATACATTCTTTTGGAAGTCCCTGATTCCAAGTTCATTTATGCCATTAAGTACCTATGTTACTTTTAGCTAGTCCATTTCACTTTCTGGGCCTCAGGTTCCCTAACTGCAAAATCAGGGTGTTGGGCTAGTAGATGATTACTGAGATCCCTTCTTCCAACTCTGTGATTCTTTAGCCATCGTTTTCATGTTTGTCATTGTTCCAAAGGGAAACAGGGTAAATGTTGCTCAATTCAGTATTAGCCACATGCTTCTTCTGTGCCCTAACAGGCCTGCATTCATACCTTAATGTGTCCACGACCTGCCTCACCCTAGCAGAGTGCACTGTGATGTTGTGGTTAAGAGCAATGGCGGCTCTGGAGGCAGCCTGCTTTGTGTTTGAGACAACTTCACCAGTTACTAGCTATGGGACCACGGACAACTTAACCTCTCTGTGCATTGGTTTTCTCACCTGTAAATGGAGATATCTATTTTAATGGGGTTGTTGTGAAGATTAAATGATGTACTAGTTTATTAATTACTTAGAACCATGCCCAGCATAAGTGAGCCCTTAATGAATGTTACCTCTTGTCATCATTATAATAACCATGATTATCACCACTTTATGCCTGCTAAAAACCTCTTTCAGTCTCTGTTTCTTCATCTGTAGGAGGAGAATAATAGTATCAACCTCAAAGATGTATGAGGATCAAAATATTGCACATAAAGTACCTGGTGTCTGGACTTTCTAGGTGCTCAATAAATCATGTTCACATAAACAGAACCAACTATGCACATGGTTAGTGTTAAACAGTGCATTTTTTCCATTCACCCCACCTCCCTTCTTTTTAATACTTGGTACAAAGACAATACAAGCTCAAGGCAGAGAACTTCAAAAAAATACCCCAAAATAACACAAGTTACTATTTTTACATGAGAATATATATGTTTTCATTTTAAATATTGTATCCTGGGGGGCACCTGGGTGGCTCAGTCAGTTAAGCATCTGCCTTCGGCTCAGGTCAGATCCCAGGGTCCTGGGATCGAGTCCCACATAGGGCTCCCTGCTCAGTGGGGAGGTTGCTTCTCCCTCCCCTTCTGCCTGCCATTCTGCCTACTTGTGCTCTGCATCTCTCTGTCAAATAAACAAATAAAATCTTTAAAAAAAATTATGTCCTGAGGCACCTGGATGGCTCAGTCGGTTTAAGTGTCTGCCTTCGGTTTAGGTCATGATCTCAGGGTCCTGGGATCAAGCCCCACATCAAGCTGTCTGCTCAGCAGGGAGTCCGCTTCTCCCTTTCCCTCTGTGCACTCTCTCTCT
>LNAC01000303.1:574216-762760 GCA_002007465.1 Ailurus styani | reverse complement strand
TACTTTCATTAAAAGCTTTTTATCCTAACAGGTTTTTTAAAAAACCAATCAGGTTCATTTACATCCCTTCCTCCCTCTCTCTCTCTCTCTCTGCCCTCTCTCTCTCTCTCTCTCTCTCTCTCTCTCTCTCTCTCTCTCTCTCTCTCTCTCTCTCAAATAAGTAAATGAAATCTTTTAAAAAAATTGTATCCTATTGCCCATACTGTTTTGAAGCCTACCTTTCTTTACTTGGTGATATCTTTAAACACTTCCTAGTGAACAGATCTTCTTTCACAATATAATTTGTAGTGGTTGTGTAGTATTCTGCTATGTGTTTGTAAAATAATTTACTTAACCAAGTACCTATTATTGAGCACTTGGGTGTTTATTTTGTGCTATTACAAATAACGCTGCAATGAATGATTTGTTGTATACATTGTTAGACACATCATTTCCTAAGGATAAATTACTGTAAGCATAATTATTGGGCAAAGAATATGCATATTTAAAGTCTTCAGGTACTAATGACAAATTGCCCTCTGGAAAGGCTTGTGAATGTGTACTACTTTCAGCAATGCTGCCCTTTAAATAACCTTTACCCTCATGATACTAACACAAAATTCTCTAATGTGGAGATTTTTCATGAACTGGCAGGTTAGACAGTTGTTTTTTCCTCTAAACATATATGCCTTTGTTCTTTAAAGTGGAAGTTGGAAATCAGACTTAAAATAGTCTTAATGATTTATACATTTGGTGACAATGTGGTGTTGGCTCTCTATTTAGTGGAGGGGTTTCATGTTGTAGTACATTAAAATGTAGCACCAGAGTGTGTTTTGCTTAGCAGTGCATTTTACTGCTCCAGGCAGCACAGTATAGAGGTTAAGATTAAGGATTTTGGGGCCAGAGTGACCTGGGTTCCTGTTCTGGCTCTGTCATTCACATACGAGGAGGATGTAGATAAGTTTTTTTTAAACCTCTTTAGGCCTCCATTTCCTTAAATGCACAATGAGGGTAATAATATAGCCTATTTCTTTTTTTAAAAAAGATTTTATTTATTTATTTGATAGAGAGAACATAAGTAGGTAGAGCTGGAGGCAGAGGGAGAGGAGAAGCAGGCTCCCCGCTGAGCAGAGAGCCCAGTGTGGGACTCTATACCAGGACCCTGGGATCACGACCTGAGCCGAAGGCAGACGCTTAACTGATTGAGCCACCCAGGTGCCCCAATATAGCCTATTTCACAGGAGTGAAGACTCACTGAGATTATGTGTTTAACACAATGCATGGCACATAGCACTCAGTAAGTGTAAAGTATATGCACAAAAACATACTTAAATGTATTTGTTTTTGGCAGCTCCTTCCATGTCCATAAATCAGTACTGTTTATGAAATATCCAAATTGCAATAGTCACAAGCAGTCAATAATCATCCTATAGTAATTCAGACATGACAGCAGCATGAAGTTCTAGAACAGGCAAAATTAATGCATGGTAGGAAAAATGCTAAGTAGTATTTACCTGGGGGAAGTGACGTAGGGTTTTACTTAGAAAGTCAGGAGGAAACTTCCTGCAGTGATGGGAATATTCTCTATCTTGATAGTTTATGTTGCGCAGATGATTGCATTTGTCAAATCTCAGCAAGTGTATACTTAAAATTTGTGCATTTCATCATGTATAATTTTTTATTGAAACCTACTTACATATAACATTATGTAACATTATGTAAATTTAAGGTATACATTGTGATGATTTGATACATTTATATATTGCAACATGATTGCCATTGTAGCATTAGTTAACACATAATTATCATTTCTTCTTTGTGGTGGGAATAATTAAACTCTCTATTAGCAAACTTGATGATTATAATACAATACAGTTGTCTATAATGACTGTACTGTACATTAGATCTTCAGGACTTAGTTATCTACTACTTGCAAGTTTATACCCTTAAACATCTTTCTTATTTTCTGACCTCTCTCAGCCCCTGAGAGAATGGTTACCATTAATGTTTTTATGAGTTCATGGATGGACCTTGAGGGCATTATGCTAAGTGAGATAAGTCAGACAGAGAAAAACACGGTATGATACCACTTATATGTGGAATCTAAAAGAGTTCAACTTGTCATGTGTACATTTTACATTTAAAAACCTGTAAAAAATATTGAACTCTAGATAAAGTTAAAAGGGAAGGGAAATATACTGATGTATTCAATTTACTTTGAAATGCTTGAAAATTAAGATGGACTGATGGATGAAAACAGAAATGGAGAGATGGATAAATATGTGATAAAGTTAGTATAGTCATATGTTAACTGTAGCATCTAGTTGGTAAGTATATGTGTGTTTGCATAAAATCCTTTCAACTTGGCTGTATGTTTGACAATTTTTATAATAAAATATTGCATGAAAATATTTCTGTGAAAGCTAATCTCTAAAAAAATATACTGGTTTCTAGACCATTCAGATTTCAAAAATGCCTGATGATATTTCTCATTTGTTTTTGAATCAACTCTTGAGTATCATATTTAACAAAAAGGAGCAGAATAGAGAATAACATCAAATGTGAATGTCAACCCTCAAGAGTCTGAGAAATTCACTAGCCAGCAAGTCAGGGAACAGAGGATCTTTTTCTGCCTCCTAAAGGTCTAAATGAGAAAACAAAAGGAGACCACCAAAGGCAATTTGGAATTAAGTGTTAGGTATATAAAAATTTTGAGACTGCCAGTTTTCCTGAGTTTTGTCAAAGCATGATTGTTGGAAATGAGTGGAGTTTGTTTTTTTGTAACAACTGGCTTTGGGGTTTTTTTTGTTTTAATTTAAATTCAATTAGTCTATATAGTACATCATTAGTTTCAGAAGTAGTGTTCAAGAATTCATCAGTTGCATATAACACCCAGTGCTGGCTTTGGTTTTTATAGCCCGAACTTTTGTTTCCTTTTCCCAGGCATTTCCTGTTTAAACATGGATCTGGTTCCTCAGCTATCTTCAGTGCAGCCAGTCAGAACTACCCGCTGACATCCAATACCGTGTACTCGCCCCCTCCCAGGCCACTTCCTCGAAGCACCTTTTCCAGACCTGCCTTTACCTTTAACAAACCTTACAGGTGCTGCAACTGGAAGTGCACGGCCTTGAGCGCCACTGCAATCACAGTGACTTTGGCCTTGTTGCTAGCCTACGTGATTGGTAAGCCCTTTTCTCGATGCCTGTTTTCCTCTTCATCAAAGTCTTGTTTTGCTTGTGATGGAGGTCTTGGGTGGAAGGAGGAGGGAGGTTCTGTCTTAACTCTGAGACCTAAAATTTGAAGCAAGGCTTAGTATTATAAATAACAAATGGATTGCTAATGAAGGGTTTTTTTGTTTGTTTTTTGTTTTTTGTGGTTTTTTGCACTTCCTAACCTTAAATACTGCTGAGGAGAGTAAGGAATGCTCTTTGAGAAGAAATATTTATACTGCTAACGCAGTCTTATTGATTGCAATTACTGTAGTTAACCATTTTCCCTTCAATTAAAAGGTTATTATGGTTTTCTCATTAGAAGTCATAAGTACCAATCTACAATAGCTTCTTAAATTATAGTTAAACAATAATACTGCTACCAGATTTTCAGGTAGCAGTGTCATTAAAGTAGTAGTTATTTGGAAGCTATCAGAAAATCCAGTGCATAATTTCTCCCCAAGAATTCAGTTTTACATGGGGATTAAAAAAATATATATTCTTATTTTCACGAGGCAAATTGCTGTGGAATTGCATGGATACTATGTTTAGGGAAATAAAGGAGAAAACAGTTGTGAAGCACTCTTTCCACACGTTTAAGAAAAAAATTGTTCTGGAGTCACTCTGATTAAAGTCACCCTCACTTGATAGCAAATTGTATTGATTTTTCTGGATGGCATTTTATTTTGACTAAACATTAATTTCCTTGCTTGAGTGGTTCTGCAGTCTAAAATGTAAATTAACTAAAGAAACATGCACTTTGTGGAAGCACTATTCCTAGAATGAATAGAATATCATGGTAGAAAAAAATTCTATCGAGCTATGGCACTGGTAACTTCTTTTCAGGTTTAACCCTGTTTCCTAATTGAAGCAGAATTACCCATGAGGATACAATTAATATGATTCTGAGAAGGAGATTATAGTGGATTTAGCTTTCTTATAATTATAAATAATAAGGGAAGTTTGGTGTATGCTGATTTATTCAAAATATGGACAATAAGAAAGTTCCCATAACCAGTTTTATGGGAGTCATAGAACAGGGGCTGCTAAGTTAATAGATTTATTTTGTAGGGAAGTCACTGATAATGTCAGCAGTATAGGATCATAGCCTATATTGATATTCATGATTATCTCTTTTATATTTTTATCGTACAATCTGAATACATTTGAACAATGCTTCTATTAAATGGGGATAACATTACCTATAATATCAAAAATGTGTCTTTTATCTTTGATATTGTAAGATAACCCAACATGTATGTTTATTTGGTCTGTAATAGTGATAAATAATGCTGAAGGAATGAGGGTAGGAGATGAGAAAGTACTGAAATATAAACCCAGTTTTAATATGGAATCATTCAAAACAAGGAGGGATTCAAGAAATTTAAATATATTAGAAGCCCTTTTAAATGTTCTTGTTCAATTATGAGACAAACTCTTATCTTATGGGTTATCTTCTATTACCTGTTACTATATGGAGAGATAACATTTTAGATGTAAGAACTAACCCCTGGTATAAACAAATTCGGGTAATAGCAAGCTCTTTATTAATAAGTTTAGATGGTGTTCAAGCCTGTTTCCATTTAAGTTTATTATGATGGCCACTCTGATATCAAAACTTATATACTCGGAGACTTGGTTAATTAGTTTATATATTTATTCATTGCATAAGTGAAAATAGAACATTTCAGTCATTTCAAAGTCTGCCCTTTTTATAGGGTGAACAATAGAATATGATTTTGACATGACAGTAAGGTAATATAGGTGGTCATTATGAACATGGATTTTCAGACCTCTGCCCTTATTAGGCATGGTAGCTTGGGCAAATCATTTAACCATTTAAGGCTTCCATTTCCTCATCTGTTAAATGGGCCTAAAATAGTACCTATACCATAAAGTTGTTATGAGAATTAAATGAGTTAATATATCTAAAGAACTTGGAATAGTACCCAAAACATAGTAGGTATACTATAAATGTTAAATATTATTATCGTTGTTGTTATCATCATTTTCTTTATAACTATTATTCACTGTTAAAACACAGTGGTTCTCAGAAGTAACCATTTTGTTCACAGCTATATCTGAGCACCAAGATCAGTGCCTGGCACATAACAATCCTATTGGGGAAATTTGTTGACAACAGTGACTAATGCTAAGCATTTTACTTGTATTAGCTCATTTAATTCTCACAATAATACTTAAGGGCAGGTATCAGTATTATATATAGTATATAAATGAGTAAACTGAGGCACAGCAAAGAGAAGAGGTTCCATAAAGGTCATATTGAGATTAAGAGAAGTTGGGATTCTTCCCTGAGAAGTTGGGATCCTGAGCTTTATGCCAGAGTGGACTGACTCCAGAGCGCATGCTCTTCAGCACTAGGTCTTGCTGCCCCTCTAACACTGCAGTAAACTCTGCAACTCACTGACTTCTTGGTCTGCTAAATAAATCCACCAGACAATTTTTTTCTTATTAAATTACAAAGTAAATTACATTTACCAGGTCATCCACTGCAATGGTGTGTGCAGTTAAGCTTTGTTGATTGGTGAGAGATACCCGTTGAAATCATTTACTGTGTGATTTTTTTTAGATGTAGAAATATCAGGCTAACTGCTGTAGCACAGTAGGTTGAATGGGTTCAAAATGAGATGTTAATGGGTAATGCCAGAACTTTTTTCCAAGTTCTGTCATGAACTGAACATTATGTGACTTTGGATAAGCCTGTTAAAATCCCTTCCTCGATTTACCCTATCTGTGCTGTATTGCTAACCATCTCAGGATGGTAGAGTAAGAATTCATCAGTAGGCATGCAGGGGAAATATGTCACATAAGAACTGTAACATACAAGATGATTTTCAAATGGCTTTCTGTGGTTGAAGTAAAAAAGTATTACATTTCAAAATATGAAACTATTTCTCTCTCCACTCTTGCTGAGTCTGTAAGAGTCATAGGGTTTTTTTGTTTTTCAATCCCCCTTTGCAGTTGCTTATAACCCAAGTAAAATCTTACACTGAAACTATTTACTGCTTCTGTTTCCCGTGCAAATTCCTTTCTGCGCTTTCATTTTCCTCTATTATCCATTATACATAACCTTTAGATACTAATGGCTGTGTGCTGTGCTGCCCTCAATCCACTGGGGGAAATCACATCGATATCAATGGGACATCAGTAGACGTTCTGTGCATTATGGCTCTGTAAGTGGTCCTTGGAAAACTGTGGAAATTCAGCACATGAAAAGCCAGAGCTAGGTTGTTTAGGCAACCAGCCCCATCCCCACACCTACTCACCCTGTCTTTTGGGTCAGCAAGAGAACAATTCCTTTAAATAAGTTTTGAGGCCATAAAATTTGGTGAAGGGAAGCATGGAAAGATACTGATTATATGAAGATATCATGGAATGGCTATTGTCATCACCTCCCCATAAATCTGTACTATTTTCCATGTGAATCAAAAAATATGTCCTTATGCTTCATCCTCTCTGATATTTTGGCATCAGTGATGTATCAGTGCCAGTCAGAAGCACATTTGCTTGAATTTACAAATAAGCCACATGAAGTAGTAGTCAGGAAGACAGACGACCATATGCAAGGCATCAAGAGGAGGCGAGGTTAAGGTACTTCATCAATGGTTGTGAAGGGCACAAACACAGCTTCTCTGGTAATCTTTGATGTTTTGATCAAGTTTCTCCACAGTCAGCACTTTCTGTAAGAGGCAGTAGAAACTCACAGGAATACATTGTGCCTGGAGTCAAATGGGCTGCTGCACAGAATGAGTGGAGGAGAGTAGGGCTCTCAAAACCAATACTATCAGTTAATGACACGGATGTTCCTTTTCCTTTGCCATGAAATTAGAAGCGATTCATACCACCCTCAGGGTATGTAGGGAGTGTCCAAGCTCTAGAGATGAAATAATTTAAGTCCATAATTCTCCTTGCCATGACATACTGTATAGCCCACATGTGGAAATTTGACCAGAATGGATATTAATACAGAAGTAGGGGAGAGAGAATATTGAGCCCAGTACTCTGATCAAAAGTTTGGGGATGAAACTATTCAAGAGGGCAAAGAGCCTACTTCACTTGGCTCTCTGCACCAAAACTGAGTAACATTTACATAGTGCTTTCTTGTGCCTCCTTTATACTGATCCAAATTCCCCTGCTTTCTGGGGCCATTATTACAGTGGAGTAAGAAATGCTGGAAGAGATAGAATGAGAGGAGTAGAATGTGTTCATTTTGCCTTCTTCACAAGAAAGTGTAACTACCTCACAATACAGTGAAGACATGAAACAGAATATGACAAATCTTGATTTCAGAAAATTCAAGAATTTAGATTTTCTTTAATGTAAAGAATAGAAATGGAGGGTTTTCCCCCATTAAATCTCAATACACTATGACCCTTCACACGGTTTTCTAAATGTAGATAAACACACTTAGCAAAAGCCATCTCATTCACTTTCTAGCAATTTCATTAATGCCTCTGTGCCTCAGTTGCCTCATCTATAAAATGGGAATGTTGAAATACCTTCCGCGTGGATTTTCTTTTTAATTAAATGAAATGAAGCATGTAAGATGCCTAAGACATTGCTTAGCCGGTCTAAGTCAAGATTAATGATTATTATCAGTGGAACAGGATTATTATTAGGATTATTAATTTGAGCCAAGGTGAGCATAATAAGCATATAATTTATCCTAACATGAACTACTTTTATTTCCCTTCTTGCCAAAGTCATCTAAAACAATTTTTTCAGAGCTAGAACGTCTGTTTCACAAGAATCATCTAATGGATTTGTTGTTTCCTTCTGCCTGGCCTAAAATATCTGTAACTTTGCCTTTATTTTAGCAATTTCCCTTTTCCTTGGTGTTTTGACCCTTCAAATGGTTTTGTATTTCTATCTGGAGGCCATATCTGGGTTGAAACACATTTTCATTAAAATACATTATGAATTATAACATTCAAGAAGTGACTCAGCATAAAATGCTAAAAAGCATTTTACTTTATCCTTATAGACCATTATCAATCCTTTTGGTGTCCTGTTTAATACTTATTACTACTTCCAGTTCACTCTCATGGACCCATTCATGATGATGATGGCAGTTTCTACATTAGCATTGACTTTGCCTCCTACCCATGAATCTACTAACTTTCTAGCAATCTCTCTAAGAAGGGATCTGGGAAATGGTGGTATAACTTCAGTCTAATTATAAATCTGCCATCATGCATTTATCAGAACTCCTCTTTAAAAAAGATTTGCATTTTCATCTGACATCACCTTTTGGTGTAGTATGTTCCACAAATTTTATCCCCACTATGTTAAGTGGCACATTTACCTGTCATAAATAAAAGTATAAATTCAATCCAAATCAAACATACTAAAATGACAGGAAGAACCTGTATGACATACAACTAATTTGCAGACCTGCAGTTAGCACCTATTGCTCAAAATTAAGGCATTTTAATGAAAGGCAAATATTGTATTTATTTTTTTCTTGGAACTCTAACATGCTATGGATTTAAAACATAGAATAAGAGAGATAATTTTGGGGTGCCTGAGTGGTTCAGTGGGTTAAAGCCTCTGCCTTCAGCTCAGGTCATGATCTCAGGGTCCTGGGATCGAGGCCCGCATCGGGCTCCCTGCTCAGCAAGGAGCCTGCTTCCTCCTCTCTCTCTGCCTGCCTCTCTGCCTCCTTGTGATCTCTCTCTCTCTCTCTCTCTCTCTCTCTCTCTCTCTCTCTCTCTGTGTGTGTGTCAAATAAATAAATAAATAAAAAGAGAGATAATTTCTTGGGTGAATGAGTAGTGAGTACTAAACATATGTCTTCCATCAAGAGATTATTTTGTTTTAAAAAAAGTGGGGGAGCACCTGAATGACTCAGTCAGTGGAACATGAAACTATTGATCTTGGGGTTATAGGTTCGAGCCCTACATTAGGTGTAAAGATTACTTAAAAATAAAATCTTAGGGGCGCCTGGGTGGCTCTGTCGGTTAGGCATCTGTCTTCAGTTCAGATCGTGATCCCAGGGTCTTGGGATCGAGTTCCGCATCAGGCTCCTTGCTCAGTGGAGAGCCTGTTTCTCCCTCTGCCTCTGCCTGCCACTCCCCCTGCTTGCGCTTTCCCTCTACCTCTCTCTGTCAAATAAATAAAATCTTTTAAAAAAGAGATTATTTTGTTGTCTTAAGAAGAGGTAGTCACCCTACTATCAAGAAGAGGCAGTCACCCTACTAAGTACTTCCTATACAGCACTTTCTTAGCCTAGGCAGAGAAATTAAAATAAGGCATTGTAAAATAGGTAAAGATCCACCAGAAGGCATAATAAAAGAGGACTGGACAGAATGTTAGTAGTTTTGCAGCTTTATATGCTTAAGAAATTTTAGAAAAGCAAGAGTCAATCTTGCAAATTCTAAAAAAAAATCTGTCTCAAGAAACCTCTGATTTCAAAATAAATAATGTGAACTCTATTGCAGAAAGGAAATCTCATTCTTGTTTAATTTTCTCTTCATCCAAATTATATATATAATACATATATATTATATGTTAGGAGAATATTTTTAGACCCACATTGCATAAGTCGTTAAGCTATACTTACTCTGAAGTGAATAAGAATATACTAAATTAGAGCAATGGCTTCGAAACAGATGGCAGGTTAACCCATTTTAAACTTCAGAAATGTGGCTGAATTCTCATATAGAACAGCCAGAGTGTGGAAGGCCAGTCTCAGCAACAGAATATCTGATTCATTACAGTCAAAACTAAGAGATGGCATTTTACAGGGTGGAGATGCACTCATTTGGGGCTTAGCAATATTCCCATTACAGAGAGGTGAAAAGGCACAATATGTTTTATTAAATACAAGTATATGGGAAAAACCGAGGAAGCACAAATGGAGGACATGGGAGAGTGGCAGGAAATGAAGGTAGTAAGGAGGACCAGATCATGAAAGGCATTTTAAACCATGTTAAGGAGCCTGTAATTTATTCTGTGAGCGAGTGGGGTGTTTTTATGGTTTTTCATCAAAGCAGGAAAATTATTTGCTCAGATTTACATTTAGAAAAATCACCTGATGGCAACATGGAAGTTGGAATTGGCAGGCAGGATGATGGGGATTGTGAAATCGAAGGATTGAAAAGATGAAGACAAATTAGGAGACTATTGTAGTAATCCAGGTGAGTGAGAATGAGAACATAAACTTCTGGGAATGGAGAAGGAGAAGATGGAGTCAAGAAATATTTGGAAGATAAAACACACTTGACTTAATGACTGTTTAGATGAGGCAGAAGAGAGAAAAGTTGTTTGGCTTATAGACTGGGTAGGTGGTGAAGCTGTTAGCCATGATAGCATGTAAGAAGAAAGAGGTTTAAGGGTGAAAATAGACATTCAGGTCAAGATACCTCATCCATTATTAGATATCCAGTACTGAACATTTAGAGGTATCTACCCATGAGAACACAAAAATCAAGGGAGTAGAACAAGAAAAAAAGCATGAGGGCCAGAACTCAGGGGAATACTAATATTCAAGAAGACCAAGCACAAAGGATCTGGTGAACAGACTAGGAAAGAGCAACTAAAGCGGTTGGAGAAAAACTTAAATGGTGGTGATATAACAGAAGTCCTCAGTGTGTGGTCTGGGGACCACTAGGGACCCCAAGACTGATTTGAGGGTCCACAGAGTAATGCTGTGTTCTTAACGGCATGAAGACATTATTTATCTCTGTCTTCTTCATGGTTTTAGAAAATACACTTATTTATCACAAGATAATATTATTTATGTTAAAATGTAATGGTTTATTGTTATTATTCAATAAATTAATAAATACTGGTAAAAAGTTATCAGTCAGTTTTTAATACAGTCAGTATTGATTATATATAACCTACAACAACTAAGTCTCTTTGATGTGCTCAGAAATTTTTTAGAGCATGAAGAGGTTCTGAGACTAAAATATTTGTAAAGGGCTGAAATAGGGAGACCAAACACCTAATGTTCCAAGAAGAAATTCAAGAAATTTCAAGTGAAATAAAGGCCAGTTATTGTTTATAGCAAGGTAGAGGCTGGCAGGTGGAGTGCAGCAAGAGAACAAATGGATAAGGAAATTATAGTTGCCGGTGATAGCTTTGGAAATGATCAGCCAAAGGATCAAACTTAGAAGGGCAGGAAGATAGAAGAAGGAAGCTAAACAAGAGGTCAGTCTGGGTGCCTGGGTGGCTCAGTGGGTTAAAGCCTCTGCCTTCAGCTCGGGTCATGATCTCAGGGTCCTGGGATCGAGCCCCGCATTGGGCTTTCTGCTCAGCAGGGAGCCTGCTTCTTCCTCTCTCTCTGACTGCCTCTCTGCCTACTTGTAATCTCTCTGTCAAATAAATAAAATAAAATCTTTAGGAAAAAAAAGAGGTCGGTCCAAATGTCTAGACACCTTGATGATACTGTAGGGTAGTTATGGCTATGATTATGCTTAATAGCTAAAATGAGATAATCAGAGGGTAGTGCATCAGAATTTTAGATTTCAGACTCACAAAAATATGCAAAAAATGTGAATCCCCTAGATATTTTAGACCACAAAATATGATTCCCCTATATATTTTAGACTAAATCAAGAAACATATATGAGGAACTCCTTCCAAATGAAATCTGTGCAGGAAAGGCTAGGTTCTTGGCTAGGTTTAATCTCACAAGGTCCCTAGGCAGACTCATAAGCCCACCAAAATATGGATAATGTTTAAATAAGAGCACTGCATTATATTGGATCCCCCAGGATAGGCAAGATGCACGTGGAATTCCAGATCACAGTATGGCTGCTCAAGATCTCCTTCTTTAGGATTTCTATTGATCTTTATGGGATGTTAATGAACAAATTAAGAGGGTCCAAGATGACCCACCGTAATTTTCTGCTGCTCAAAACCTCATCATAGCATTGCCAATCTAGTGAAATGTAGGCCTTATATAACACATAGTTAACTTCTAGAGTAACTGCTTACCATGTGAGTTTCTAAAGAAGGGCCTCACAAATGTCTGATTATCAGGTTGAATTGGTAATAGGAAATCCTTAAATGGAAGAAAAGACATGGGATATGTGCTTTGTAAAAAACAAAAAATCAACTCTTGATTCCATTTCTTTTATATTAAACAAGTTTTATTTCCTAATTAAATGATTAGGAAACCGAAGGCTATCATAATGAGTATGGAACATCAGAAGAGCTTGCTGAGCTCTTAAACTAGTTGTAGCTGTGGCAGGAACTGAATGCAAATGTGATTTTGACAGCAAGCAATCTATGCTGTTCTACCACCTAGTTCAGAAGAGGCAGATTTTGCTTTTCGATATTCAAAGTTTTCACCAAATCAGCCAGCCCCATTGTTTACATTGTAGACAACCTTGTTTCAACTTTAGTTCAGTTTTGGCCTTTGTTCACTGAAAGAAGCATCTAGATTCTCTTTGATCTTGAATTTTATTGTAATTAGACATAAATATTAAAGATGGCACACAGTGATACTGCATAATATCAGCATATCTCTGGATACTTTGCAGAATTAACTATTAAATTATAGAGTTAGATGAAAATAATATTAAACAGAGATAGTAGATACAAGGTTTTGGATTTTACTTATAACAAGTCACCAAGCAAATACCAGTTGTACAGTGCATGAGATATCCGCTCTCAAGAAATTAGGAACAAGCATACTGTGCTATGAAAGAAAGTAGAAATTTTTGAAATGGAGTCGTTTTGTTAAAGATCATTTGCTACCTCCGGACACAGAATCCAAATAAATTCAAATCCTCTGAAGTTATCAGATCATTAAGTGGTTTCCCCAGCAGCTCACAGAGAGCCAAGATGTTTTTACTACCTTTGACCTTAGTGGTAAATCTAACCTCAGTCAGTCCATAAGTAGTTGAAGGGTCAGATGGATTTTGAACCTAGGTGAACTATTTTTTTGGAGGTGCAAATCTTTATGCCAGTGGGAAAATGTGGCAAAGCATTCACATGCTCAGTGTGACTTCAGGCTATAATAGCACATGCTCAAGGATTATCATAGAGGTCACTGCAGAGATGGCGCTAGTTAAGATTTACCAACATAGAAGGCTGTGGGAGTATTTGAAAGCCAGCTGGTACAAATAGAACCTTTCTTTGTCATGCCTAAAACACAGCCTGCTCAAGATTGAATAAAACCCAAACAAGCCATTTAGTATCTTTGGTTTCTGTTCCTGACTGCTGTATATTTTTCGTTTAATTTCCCTGACCAAATCCTGCCCTTGGATTAGCTGGCATTACTCTCCTTAATGATAAGCACCAATCTAGTCTTTTAAAGTAGTGAAGTATAAAATGTAGAGATAAGAACCCATTAACAGGAGGGGCAGGGAAGCTAAATTTTAAAAATAAGAGATTTAATGGGCAGTCAAGAGTAAATACATAAATATACTTCCCCAAAAAATGATTAATAGGGTTTATAGAGTCCACTAATAGGTATGTCTTTTGACCCAAACAAAACAGACTTAATTATTAGTATACATAGCCAACTGGTGAATATAGTCCTATTTTTAAAGGAAATTATAGTGTATGTGTCTTTTGTGACTTCAATAGGTAGAAAAGAACAAAAATATTTAGATTTCTCGCTGACTATCTCAGAAGCATTCCTGCTAATGAGGCCAAGGTCATGAGCTCAGTCACTTTTCCCATCTTTTAGCTCTGCTCTGTTTCATTACCAAAGCCTACATTTTCAATCTCCTGTTTTGTTCCATCCCGCAAATCAGGAACCTAGTTTTGCCTCTACTCCCTAATAAAACGTGAAATGAATCTGATGAACTATACAGGTTTTTCTTGGACACATAGAATTTGTTAAATGTTGCCAACTAATTTAAAAACTTGTCTAAAGATTTTACATAAAATCTCTGTTTTACATAAAATTTCTAGTCTCTCTTGGAAAATAGAAATTTCTGGCATACTGAAGCCTGCATTCACCCATTTGCCTATGCATTTATTGAGTAGCTATGAGCCAGGCACTATTCTAGTCTTTTTTGTGGCAAAAATAATCTGACAACCGTTGACTAGAGCTAAATAGGGACTCCTTCAAGAGGACCATGAACATCCAGTACATCAGAGTACCCATCCTTCCCTCTTCACTCTTTTGTATTACCTGCCTTCCTTCCAGGCAGGTATTTAAGCTTGCAACCCATATAATAAGATAATTCACACTGAAGTAAAAATGGCTATGACTAAAAAAATGTATTATATCTCCCTAAGATTTATTTGTGTTTTAACAGAGAAGATAGAGTTAGAAGCCAGGAATGGCAAATCTCTGACATTAATGTCATCACTTCCCTGTCCCAGACCCATAGAAGATATAAGTAATCAAATGCAACAAACGTTCTTTACTGCCTAGTCTAGATTCTGCAATCAGAGTTTACTCAGAAGTTGAAATATATTTGCCATCACTACTTTGACTTAAAGAAATGAGATAATCATTATGAATTTATTATCATTAGAGGTTCAGGAGGAAGAATTATTTCCGTAGAGCCAGAAAACACACCTAAAAATACAACTCAATCACCCTATTAGTAAATCTGCCCTGTTCACCGCTATTCTATGCATGATAGCCATGAGCATGGCCAACTATCTCATTTGTATGTAGAATTGAACATAAAGAACACTGGGTAGGTAAATTATAACATATCCACATTATTAGAGATTCATTTCAAATGAATGTCCTATCAGTACTGGGTACACAATGTTCAAGTGTATCTATATATATATTCAATAAATATAAGAATAGATACTAATAATGAGTTCTGAGTTTCTGTAGAATAATATTGATCCCTTACATCTAAATCTATCCACCTCGTCCTCCAAAAAGAAATGCAAATCAACAAATAGAGCAATTAAAGCATACATGAACCAGTTCAATAGAATGTGTAGGAGATTGAGAGTTCTGCACACTTCAAATTACACATGAGGAGAGAAATAAACACCCAAAAGAAGCAGAGCTATCTCTATATCCCCTACCAGAGTCCAGAATCAGAAAAAGACTAAATAGAGAAAAAGATAGGAGAGCTGACCCCTAGTGGTAGCAGAATTAATAAAATAAAACTCCCATTAACAAGACATCCCATCTTTAGTAGACAGCTGCTGAGAACAGATCTCAGACCTGGCATTTGGGAACACTGGCTACTGAAAATTGAAATGTGGAATGTGCTTTAAAGCATAAAGAACTAGAGTTGGTAACTTGGCAACCCCAACTTCCAAAGGTTTAGGGGAACTGACTTGGAAAGAATGTCTGTTGAAGGCTTGATGGTGAAGGGAAAGAAGAAAGCAAGAGGTAGAATTTCAGAATCCTGCAGAAATAAAAGTGAATCACAAAATTAAGGGATATACCCAACCCCCTATCCAAACGGCACTGTTCATTTTAAGATTGCACTTTACCAAAGGTCAAAAATCATAAGGGAAACTGTGTCTTATTATAAAATAAAATTTTATTAAAAAAATAAAAAAATAAAATTGCACTTCAATAAAAACTAAAGATCATAGTAACCTGGTAAGTCATCCAAAATCCTGACTTCTATAGACATATGACTATTGTTGCTGACCTAGGAAAATATTTCAGGATGAACATAAAAAGGCAGACAACATGGATACAACGTTTTCTATAAGAAGAAAAAATAAGAATCCTGTCAGCTGATGAAGAACCTCTCCAAATAATCACCCCAAAGCAGAAGAAAACAGCAGCAAAATACATCAATCTTCAGTATCCTTAAACAAATATTTGAAGATATGAAAAAAACACTCAAATGATAAATTTTAAAACTCAGAACAGAAATGTGCAAAAGGAAGATGCAAAATCAGAGTTGACAGAACTCAGGAAATAAATTTCAGAAAATCATCTTGAAAAAGACGACTATACGGAATGGTGACCAAGAGAGAAAAGATTTGAAAATATAATGAGATGCAATGATGGAAGGCCCTAGAATAGTGAAGACAGTGACATAGAAATAATGAGGTAAAAGAGATCAGAGAAGGTGATTGATATAGGAGATAGGCAAAGCAATCCGGACTATATGTAATTGTCATTCCCAGTGAAGAAAAACTAAAGAATGAAAGAGAGAACTAATATTTAAAACTATAATTAAAGAACACTTTTGAGAAATAAAAGACCTGAGTGCAAGTATTTAATGCAAAAACCAGAAGGACCCTGGACATCTGATTCAAAACAGCCAACACCAAGTCATATCTTAGGAAAAACAGTAGCCTTTAATGATGAAGAAAAAATAATAATAATCTCCTTGTCCTCGGAGCAGGATAAGTCATTTACAGAGGAGAGAAGTAAAAGTCAGGTTTAGCACCAGAAATCTTCACAGCAGACAAAGTGAAGTAAGAACACAACATTTTCAAATAACTCAAAAAAGGGGAGTATGGGCCAAGGATTTTATTCAAACAAGTCGTTTTTCAATTATCAAGGGTATAGAAAAACAGTTTTAAACACGCCAGAATTTCGGGAATAGTGTACTCACAAACCATAGTAGATTTGGAGTCAGCAAACTTTTTTTGTGAAGGATCAGACAGTAAATTCCTCAAGCTTTGCAGGCTGTCTGTCACAAGTATTCAACTTAGCACCAAAAGCAGCCATAGACACGATGTAAACCAATGAGTGTGACAATGTTCCAATAAAATTGTATGGACAACTGAAATTTGAATTTGGTGAAAATTTTCACATATCCTGAAATACTGGTATCCTTTCGAATTTTTTCAACTATTAAAAACGTAAAGGCCTTTCTTAGCTCACAGGCCATACCGAAGCAAGCAGTGTGGCAGATTAGACTAAGGGTTAAAGTTTGTTGATTTATGATTTCAAGAACAAGCTTTATCCAACTAAGATGATGAAGGAATCTTTGGCAAAAGGACTGATGGTGAAAAATTAGATCTATTTAATTGCGGATTTAAGATTACAACAAAAGTGGGGACAAAGATGGAAAAAAGAATGGGAAAATAGTATGTAAATCTTATATATTTTAACAAAGTCATAGTAATTCAGCTAAAACTGAGAGGAGAAAAGAAAAGGGAAAAGTTAAATATGCTCATTGATTGCCACATAGAGGGTCAAAATATAATCTTAAGCTGTCAAACCAAATGGTAGATGATCAAGCAAGCACAGGTGAATAAGCGCATTATAAAAGGTAATAGCATAAAGGTACTCAATAGTACAAAAATAGAAACCTTCTTAAATACTAAAAGAAAAATTTAGAAACCAAGAAAAGCAAACGGCATGAAGAAATACAATAAAATTAACATAATACTGTGAAACATAAATGATATGGTACAGTTGTATCATATCAATAAGTGTAAATGGGTTTGACTCACCTATTACAAGGAAATGATTTTCAAAATGGGTCACAAAGCAAAACCTAATTCTCTGCTGTTTATAAGAGACACACCTAAAATAAAAGGAGTCAGAAATGGCTAAAAATTAAAGAATTTACCAGGTAAATGGAAGCAGTAAGAAGACAAATCTTATAATCTTTGTTTCAGGCAAAGTAGAACTCAAGCCCAAAACCATAAAACATAACAAAGAACATACAGTATGTAATGCCATGACTATCTCTGCATAAATAACCCGACGACTGATTTTACTCCACTCGGGTCACATGGACAGAAACTTAATAAGTATATAGAAGACCTAAAGAAAGCAAAATCTTATGGTTATGTATTGAACTTAACATCCTGATAGAGAATATATCTTCTTCACAAGCACACACAGAACATTCACAGAATTTGATCTTATATTAGGTCCCAATAGGAACTTCAATGAGTTTCATAAAGTAGAAATAATACAGACATTCCCAGATCACAGTAAAATGAAACTAGAAATTAATTAAAAATTTAAAAACAGAAAAGCTTATTCACCTGGAAATTTTTTTAATTAAAAATAGTCTTATGTAAAAGGGGAAACAAAACCAAAAATTACAAAATTTCTAAGAGATAATGATAAACACGCCACATGTCAAACTGTACGGGATACAATTAAACCATTTATGAGGAAAATTTATATTCATAAAAATGAAAGTAAAGCTTAAAAAGCACTAAAATAAAGAAAACACAGGAAAGGAAATAATAAAGATAAAGCACAAATTAATGGGGTAGAAAACAGCAAAATAATAGAAAAATAAAGTGTTGTTAAAAATCAATAGGCAGACCACAAGCCACCTTAAATCAAGACAGAGAATATAGTCTGTGATATCTTAATAGGGTTGTATGGTGACACATGGAAGCTAGACTTGCAGTAAGCATGGCGTAAGGACATAGAGAGAGGTCAAGTCACTATGCTGAACACCTAAAACTAATGTAACATTGAATCCACTATACTCAAAAAATTTTTTAGAAGTGGGGGAAAACATACAAAATATGAAATGAGAGGAATTAATCAGTGAAGCAGAAAGTGCCCAGGTTCCTGTGGATCTACCACCCCGGTTTGTTGCAAGCTTGTGAATCTTTGTCAGTGAGATGGGTTAGAAAGAGTATCTCCGTGTACTTTTATTTTGTATCATGAATGAAGCTGAATGCCTTTTCGTATGTTTAAAGATCTTTTTGTGAACTGTATACTGTTCGTATCTTTTGTCTAATTTTCTATTGGGTTTGAGTTTGGTTTTTTTTTTTTTTGGTCCTCTTTATCTCAGATTTTAAGAGTTCTTTGTGTATTAGGAAGATTCAACCTTTCAAATACATAACTGTATACCCTCAGACAGACATAATCTAAGGACAAAAACAAACTTTTATTTTACTTAGTTGGTTTCGTTCTGGTAGTGGTCTTGGTTTAGGAATTCTAATACTATTTTTTGTGTCTTGTACGATAAGCAAATGAGTAAACATTCATGTTATTGAGAACAGGGTTCACTGTATGAAAAAGGAAGTAAAAATATGGAATGGGGAAGGGAAGAACTGCATTATTGGATTAGTATTAGAGATGTAAATATGAACTCATTCTTTAAAAAAATATACAGATATACACACACTTTAGCAAAGCAGGTAATAAAATCTAAAAGTTTTGTTCTATGAGTACATACCCCTGCTTTGTCCCCTTAAAGGACTTCAAAACAATGACACCTCAGTAGTAATGAGCATATCTTAAGCCCAAACTTAGGTTTAAGTTTCTAAATACATTTCTATTAAAAGCTGTTTGCAGAAATGGCTGTTTCTAGGCGTGTGGCAGAGAAGGTGAGTGCAGGGTAAGCCTGAAACATACCATGCTCAAAAGCAAGACGTGTCAAAATGACACAGAAACCAATTTGAAGGGGCTCCCCCTGGCCGAATTTGAGCTTCAAAAAGAGCGATGATGGTAATAGAATCAATGAACAACAACAAAAGAATCTTAGTCTCTAGTAATACTAAAAAATAAGTGGGCACGTAATTTCTAGAAATGGACATAATTTGTACTTTAACTCACACAGGTCCCTTTACTCATAGTCATAATATCTTTCAAATTGGGTAATGTTATTTTTAACTTACATATGAGAGAACTGATGCTCAAAGAGGTCAAACAGTTTGCCCCAAACCGCACAGCAAGTTCGTGGGACAGCCATCACTCTCCAGGTCTAACTTTTCAAAAAGAGCCTGTGCCCTCACTTATTACACTAAATGGCATCTAAAAATGAGCTCATATAATAGATACGGTTGTATAACTTCCTTCATGAATATATTTATTATTTAGTATTTTTCTACATTTTAATGGCAAAATTATTGTACAGATGTAGTTATTGTTTTAATCAGCCCCAATTTGCTGGACATTTAAATACTTTTCAATATCTTAATAATATAGCAACATCATGTTGAACATGGTTGTTTTCAAATCCATTCAGTTCCTTTTCTTAGTATAAATTTTTAAACATGGAATTGCTGGATCAAAATGTTTAAAAACATTTCCAACACCTTAGATATATATTACCACTTTGTCCAAACATTTTGCAACAATTTATACTCCTAGCAGCAATTTCCCTGAACCCTTGAAAATTTCTGATACCATCATTTATTTAAAAAAAAAAAAGTAAAGGAAAAAAGCCATTTTGATTGGCAAGGTTATATTTCAGTGTTTTAGCTTACATTTTTAAATTACCACTAGGGTTGAACATTTTAAAATGTCACTGCTAACTTGCATTTCTTCTTTTGTGAATTGCCTATTGATGTCTTTTTGCCCATGTTTCTCCTAGAGGGTTCAGCTGATGTTTATTGATTTATCAAAATTTTCACATATTAAAGATTTTAACATAAACTGCATATCTTAACAATAAAGAAAGAATCAAAATTATAATTTTAAACCATGAGGAAAAAATAAAACTGAGAGACTGCTATATTTTCTTCCCACATCTCCTGATATCCTGACAAGACATTTCTGGAAATATTAAGAAAAATTTTAGACCTATTTTAAGGGGTTTTATGAGGTTCAGTAAGCTTCCTACAGTCCACATTTCCCTTAAAGCAAAACTTGAATCTATTTCAAAGATAGAAAATAAGGCGTTGGGCAACAAAGTGATCAGGTTTAACACAAATGCTAAGAAGGTTGGGATAAAAAAAAAGGGAAGAGATTGTCTCTGAAGAGACTTCAGTTACATGTGACCCACTAATTCAATAACATAGTGTCCATATGAAAAGACGACTCTACTGATGTTCATGTATTTTGAATTGATGGAGGGTGTTTATAGAGCTTCCGGTTCTTTTCTATGTACTTACCTAAGATGGATAGACAAAATGAGTTTCAGTAATCACTGTGTGGGCAAGAGCAGAGTGTTCCTCTATGCAAAAGCAACTGGTTGGCATAAAAATTTAACCTATAACTTTGGCCTCATTAGCCCAGTATTCTACCTGAATTCAGTTCTAAATGTCATTGGATGAGAAACGGATCACATTTTCTCTTGGTCCTGAATTAGAGGGAGGCTAGTCTCTGTGTGTCCTGGGGCAAGCGCTTCCTCTCTTTAAACTTTAGTTTCCTCTTCTGTAAAATGAGGAGACTGAACCAAATGGTTGATCTGTGGTCTCTCCTTTTCCAGAATATGATTTTAATTTTAGAACACTTTTTGATTCACAGAAAAGATGCAAAGATAGTACAGAGAATTCCCATATACTCCTCATCTGGTTTCTCCTATTATTAAATTCCTGTATCACCATGGCACACTTGTCACAACTAAGAAACCAACATTGATAATTACTCTTCATTGAACTTGACACTTGATCTGGATTTTACAAGTTCTACCCCAGTATCCTTTTTCTGTTCCAGGATCCCGACCAGGACAGGATATTACAGTCAGTGTCATGTTTCCCTTGCCTCCTCTGATACGTGACAGTTTTCTATCCTTGATGACCTTAACAGTTTTGAGTAGCACTGGTCAGCTTTTTTGCAGATTGGCCCTCGGTTTCAGTGGTGCTGATATTCTTGTGTTGAGACAGGGTTATGGAGGAAGACTGCGGAAGGGCCATTATCATCACATGATATCAGGGATACGTGCTATCATGTACCTGCTCTCACTGATGAGGTTAACCTTGGTCATGTGGCTGAGGTATTGTTTGTCAGGTTTCTCCACTCTAAAGTTACCTCCTCCATCTTTTCCAAACTCTACTAGTCTGTGGTCTTTTTGAGCTCTAACATACCATGATTTTATTATATTCCAGAGAGATCCCCTTCACAGATCAGCTTACTGGAGTTGATCCATCACCCAGGAATGCATACTTCACCGGGTAACTCAGCTGAAAATTTCCTTGGGACCCATTTCACACAAAACACAGCTCTGTGAGAACACTGTTATGTTTCATAAAACGAGAGTCTAACCATTTTCTGCTAATCTTTGTAGAAAGTACACTCTACTTAGAGTGATGACAACTTTCCAGATCTTAAGGATGCTCTCATTTCTGGAAACCTTTTATGAAGGGAACCCAAAATCTACATCTTCCAAACCTCAATGATCATAATAGTGGAGGAAAGGAAATGAGCAGCTTTGGGGAATGTTGGTGGGGAAAGGAGAGAAATTAATATCTGTTTTAAATTAAGTCCACTGTTTACAATTAGGAAATTTCATGAATGGTTTTTCTATTTCATTTTATTCTGCTATGCAGCTGTGTGAGGATGGCTGCTGAAATTCTCTTAGAGACCTCGGTCCCTCTATATTTCTCTCACCAGAAAAAGGCAAACCTCTTCTTGGGCAGGAAAGCAGGGGGTGGAGTGGGCAAATGACCTGCCTTTCTCTTCTTCCAAGATGGTTTTAGAAAGGCTAGCTTGAGGAGAGAATTAACCAGGTGTAATAATAAAAATGACTAAATTTTATTGAACATTTATTATGTGCCAGGCATTTTTTTCTGGGTCCCTTACATGTACTGAACTATGAGGTCCTCACAAGAACCATATGGGGAAGGGACTATTATCCTCCAAATTTAATGGTGAGAATACTGAGACACAGGGATTAAGTAGCTTGCCCAAGTGTAGCAGAGCTGGGATTTGAAACAAGGCACCTTCCCTCCTGAGTCCTTGCCCTTAACTACCACAGGACAACTGTCTCCCTTTAGATAAACTATAAGCTCCTGGAGGCCAAGGGTTTTTCTAAACAAACAGTTACTGTTGTATTCTCAGAACCTATGACAGTGTGTGATACATAGTAATCAGCTGACAAATAATTATTGCATGAAAGGAAGTGAAGCCTTGAAGATCTTGGTAATGAATCAAACCCAAACATCGGTGACTTTTCCAGAAGTCCACTGTTCTGGTGCCAACTCAGGAAACACAGAACGAACTGGGTCATTATAATCTCCTCCACTTTATTCTCTGTTTTCTCCCCCATCTGATCAAATCGTGTAAGGCAGCTATAGTTTTCTACCACTCATCTGTCTTCCATCTTCTCATTTTTATCTCCTAACTCCCCAACCTCATACCTCATACAAGCCCTGCTCTTTAATGCCAACTGTGAATAATCAGGTAATGGAAATTGGAGTCTTAAAGTCTCAACACCTAAAAGTTTCCAGAAGAATACATACCATGTATCTGTGGCTATGATGACATGATGAAAAATCAGAAAAGTGAGTTTTAAAGCATCAGCTACCATGGGTTGATGACATAAATAATGCATATGTTTCCACTTTTATAATTTAAATACATACAGGGCAAATGGTAAGAGGAGGAGAGAGCTTCAGTATAGGTCTCTTTCTCATTCTCCATATTCACCAGTTTTATCTGGATCTTTTAAAAGAATATGGATATTATTACAAATACGCACTCAAGCCAACCATCAATAATGATGAAGTAACAGGCAGTAATTTGGACCATAGCACAAGGGAGAATTCACGGAGCAGAAAATGAAGTAAAATGGAAAGAAAAAGAAAATTTTAAAGAAGAATGAAAAAGTGCTGATTCATGGCCAAATGAATATATTTGCTGCATTATTCATTAAATGATTCTTTTTGAAAAAATTTATCCCGTCATTATGCCACTGATTCCTCCTGACTCCACAAAGCAAATAATAATACAAAAGTAAGACAGACTTGAGTTATGGAGAGCACTTATTGGTGCTGTGACTTGAGATGAAAACATTAAATAATTGTGTCTGTCTGATAAGGAATACACAGATGGGCCTGTTATGCAACTGCAAATGGAGATCATATAATATATTACACCTGTGATAAGGTACCCAAATAGACATGTTATTTATAAATATTGCTGCAGCCTGGGAATGGAAAATATAAAATACATAGTAAATGAAAGTTTTAAGATAATATAATATAGAGCTGGGATATTAAAATGAATTATTACTTTGATAGAATCTTCTCCAGTCACTATCCTGGATATAAAACTAGGACCATACTAAGGCAAAAAGGAAAAAAAAATGTCTGCCGCAGTACAGAACAACTCATTTCATTTAGGAAAGGAGAGGTAGGGGCTCAAACATTTGGCTCAACAAGAAAGGTGTCCTTGGTGCCTCTGGTTTACCACCTCAATCTTTTCTTCATTTGGCATTGAGTTTTACTGTTTCACCATGGCAGGCTTGCAAAATGTGATTTGTAAACCGAATCAAGGAAGATGGACTTCTTTTTTCGTCTTTTGTTTAAATTAGTGAAGTCCTTTCTTTCAAAAGAAGTCTTACCCAGCCCCAACACGACAGCGTTTCCGGCTTCCTAAAATGTTTGAGAGGGATCTCAAAGCCATATTGACTCCATCCAAATTACTTTGAAAAGGAACTGTTAAGTATGTTTTATTTATGTCCATGAGGTAGTGCAAACACAAATAATATTTTTAGTAGAAAATGTGTATATATAACCCTAGGGAAAAAAGAGAGAAAACATGAATGAAACCTGCTGAAGAGAACGGAAGGTGCCATAAACAAACATGCATTGCTTACTTTATTCAGTTCTTGAAAAATGCTTCTCTGAAAACTAATGGTTTTCCATCTTGCATGTAATCTGGTTATTACCTGGGTAAAACCAAGATCTGAAGATAATTTACCAAAGGGCTATAGTTCACTCATATACCAATTTGATGTTCAATATAATGAAAATGGGATTTATTTTAAGATGGAAAGGTAACCTGGTTTCTGTAATGTTAGCAGTCACTGCATTTAATTCAAGTAGCATTTATTTCTGCAATGATGTTCCTTATTGCAGAAGCATCTAGCTTCACACAATGTCCGCTGAACTATTGGTCTGGTGAGATGGCTTCCCATAGGAGTTAACTTGAAAGCCTGAAGTCATCAGGGTCACCATCTGGGTAATGTACTTGGCATATTTTTCAGGAAGGAAACTGTTCAACATACAAGTAGATCTCTAGCCCTGACAAGCTTTGGAAGTAAAGTGCAAAAACACTAGCATTTGCTAGCCTGAAGGAACATGAAACAAGATAAGTGAGGGAACTGATGGGGGAAAAATGGCTGACAGAAAGGAAAAACAAATTATCTTGAAAAATATCACATGCTTTTATCTTGGCAGGATTTGAAACTTATGACATCATCTATTATGGGCAGGATTTTGTTTGTGAGACAGATTTAAAACTTTCTAAATAGGTTTATTTAGTAGAATTAGAAAGTAACACCAAAAAATTCTTTCAACAGATAGATATGCCATTCTTAGCTGAATATTTGTACCTTTCGAGATGCAAGGTGAATTCCCTGAAAGGAAACTTATAGTGCAATTTCAGGGTTTACTTGTGTATTTAGTATCAAAGCCCAATTTATCTTGTTATTAAGTGGGTTTTAATATTATCTAGAAGAGAGTGGCCACAAAATACCAAAAGATAGAGAATAACATGAAAGGTTTCATATGTCCTGACAATACCATTATAAAGGTGTTACAATAGATTTAACTGCCAAAAGAGAGTTCTTCCAAGCACCCACATTTTTCTTGTTCAGATATTTTGAGGATAATTTTTGAGGCCAGTAGGTTTCAAACTATGTCTTTGGAGTTTGGGGGCAACTCTTCTGGACCCCCAATCCCTTTCAATCAATAGTTCTGTTTTATCTGTTTTATGTGTTTGGGGGTTATTCTTATTTAATTGCTGAATTGCTCTGCTGCTTTAAATTATTCTGAAAAGCTTTGATTTGGACAGAAGATAATAATACAAGAGAATGAATAAGCCAAAGCATCTATTCATTCAGCTTTAAAAAAAGGTTTGTTTGAGGGGAGCACCTCAGTGGTGCTATTGGTAATGTGTCCAACTCTTGGTTTTGGCTCAGGTCATGATCTCACCATCCTGAGATCAAGCCTCGAATGGGGCAGCTCAGAGTCTGCTTGAGGTTCTCTCTTTCCCTCTCCCTCTGCCCCTCCTCACCATGCGCTCTTTCCTCTCTAAAATAAATAAATCTTTAAAAAATAATAAAAAATTAAAAAGGTTTGTTGAGGGCATCTGGGTGGCTCAGTTAGTTAGGCGTCTGCCTTCGGCTTAGGTCATGATCCCAGGGTCCCAGATCCCTCGAGCCCCCACCCTGCTCAGCCTGCTTCTCCCTCTGCCTGCTGCTCTCTCTCTCTCTAACAAATAAACACATAAAATCTTAAAAAGAAAAAAAGGTTTGTTGAACACCTAGAATTTTTTTTATTATATAACACTACATGGATACATTATCATTGTAAAAGATTCTAAAATTACTATAAAAATGTCAAAGTCCCAGCTCCCCACTCTAAAAATCAATGGTTTGGGGTATCAATGGAACTGGGGTTCCAGTTCTTTCTGTATGCATTTTCATATAAAGAGATACATATTTGTTTTACTTAAACAGGATCATCGGATATGCATTGTTCTACAGTGTTTTTTATACAAACCCTAGAGCTCTTTTCATGTCAGTACGTGTAGGTCAACCAGGGGTTGTACTGATGTTTAACAACCAGCTCTCTGTGCAAAAAAAAAAATGATTTGAAACATTTGCTGGTTCCTAGAGTGTTCATAAACCCACCATGGGTGATTTCAACTACCAACGTGAAGTCACTGAAGGTGGAATTGAGAAGACATGTGCACAGTTGGCTCTTGTAAACCAGTATAAGCTGGCTACAGCACTCCACTGAATCAGTTCTTTCTTTCCTTTTAGGATTTTTATTTAGAAATAAATTTAGACTTACAGAAAAGTGGGCAGATGTAGCTCTGAATTACTGTGTACCTGTCACTCAGCTGCCAATATTAACATCTTGCATAACTATAGTATAATTATTAAAAGTAAGAGATTAACATTGGCATGATGCTCTTAACTCAGAGTTTAGTACTCGTTTCTCCAGGTTTTCCTTTTTTTTTTCTGTTCCAGGATCCCATCTAGGATCCCACATTGCATTTAATTGTCATGTCTCCTTAGCTTCCTCCAATCTGACCATCTCTTGAGATTGGTCCTTTTAATTCTTAAGAAAGATTTCATAGTATGGGTACACCACTCTCTCAGAGATGGATGTATTGGTAGTTCTATTTTTTTTCTTTGCTATATTAACAAAGCCATTATGTTAACAATGCTATGTTGAATTTCCCTGTACATACTCCTTCATGCACAAATGTGATTATTTTTTAGTAGATTCTTGGAAGTTGAATTCCTTGGTCAAGGAACATTCCCAATTTAAATTTTGATCGATATCACAAAATTGCTTTCCAAAGCTCCTTTGCTACTACTTTATAGTCCCATCAGCAGTGTACAAGTAGACCTGACTACCAGGTACCGAGTTCAGTACCAAGGATAGAAAAATAAAGAAGATATGGACCCTGCCCTTTGAATACTTTCATAATGATGAGGTAGACATATCAATAGATAGCTTCAATATAATGTGATAGGTCCTATGATAGGGTGCTAAAAGACAAACTTCCTATCTCTTTGTGAAATGTTCTAGATAGGTAAGATCAGCACTGGCCAATACAAATACAAAGCAAACCACATATGTAATTTAAAATTTCATGGTAGCCACATTCAAAATCTGGGGAAAAACAGTTGGAATTAATTAAAATTTTTATTTAATTGAATATATATCTAAAATATTGTCATTTTAATATGTAGTTAATATAAAAAATTATTCATTGGATATATTCTATTTTTTCTTTCATACTAAGTCTTCACCTCTGACTAGCCACATTTCAGATACTTGGTAGACACATGTGCAAGTGGCCACCATGTTGGACAGTGCAGACCTAGATCATTCAGCACCAATTTCCTACTTCTACTTCTGAAGCATTCCTATGGTCTCTCTCAGAGGGGAATATTTCTGCCTTTAGAAGGGGAATGGAATGAGGAAGCAGTCTCAATTATAAATATTAATAGAGAGACCATCAGTGTTACTTAAGAGTAAAAGACCAACGTCCCAACAGAGAGTGCAGAGAAGTAACTGCAAGGAGACTCAGAGCTTTCAGCCTAGAGAAATGTGCAAGTTAAGAAGAGCTTATTCTCCTAAAATTATCCTGCCTTGAGATCCAAGGTGCTTGAGTTTGGTGATTGGGCATGGTGAGATACTCCATTTGTTACCTTTGTAATACATTTATAATTTCAGAGCGTAGCTTTGTGCAGTTGGATAAACCAAGAAGGATAATAATTATAAAATGTACAGGACTCAACTCTAAGGAACATTTGTTAGGAGAGCATTAGGGACTGCCATTCTTAATAAGCTGAAAAGACATTATTCCTGGAATATCTGAATAGGCATACACATTCTTTCCGGCCATTGAATTTCAGTGAAGTGCAGTCATATGGGACTGGTACTGCTGGAGAGATCTGGGTCGTATCAATCTTTAATCATTGATGATATATATTTTTATATACATCTTTAAGGAAAAATAACTTTGACTTCGGGGCCAGGAGTACTTCGATTAGACCTACTATAACCAGCATTGCTTATTTGGAGGTGGATGTTCCAGTATGTGTGATTTTAGTTATATTACTTTTTTTTTTCAGAGAGACAAATTTCTGGTATGCCCAGGAATTTATTTTTTTATTTTATTTTTTCAGTGATCCAAGATTCACTGTTTATGCACCACACCCAGTGCTCCATGCATTACTTTCTATTCACTTGTCAAGTTTATGAGTGGCCAGTTTGTGAAGTTGATTAGAGCACAGAGATAGCACAATTATGGGTGCAGTCCTTCAGTTTAAAAGTTTTCCTACCACTCCTCTTCCTGACTGAGCTCCATTCATACTGGGCTCTTTAGTGTTCCTCACACATTCCACACAAAACTTAAGGGTTTTGTGTAATTGTTATTCCTTCCTCCTGGAAGGTTCTTCAACTAAATATTCATATGGCTTCACTTCATTCAAAACTTGGTTCAAATATTACCTCCTCTGAAGCTTCTTTGTTTCCATACAGCTAGATTATATTCATTATAGCATGTATTTATTCATTGTTTGCATGTCTTAACCCACTGCCATCTCGTATGAGTTCTGGAAAAGTAGAGGTTTTTTTTTTAATTTTATTTACTGCTATAATCTTAGAAAAACAGTGCCTGGTGCAAGTAGGCACTCAAAAAATATTTGTTGAATCAATCTATGAATGTAATTTTTTTAAAAGATTTTATTTATTTATTTGACACACAGAGAGAGATCAGATCACAGGTAGGCAGAGAGGCAGGCAGAGAGAGAGGAGGAAGCAGGCTCCCCGCTGAGCAGAGACCCCCCCCCCCATGCGGGCCTCGATCCCAGGACGCTGAGATCATGACCTGAGCCGAAAGCAGAGGCTTTAACCCACTGAGCCACCCAGGCGCCCTATGAATGTAATTTTTTTAAAGATTTTATTTATTTATTTGAGAGAGAGAGAAAGTGAGAGAGAACATGAGGGGAGAAGGTCAGAGGGAGAAGCAGGCTCCCCACGTTGCTGGGAGCCCGATATGGGATTCGATCCTGGGTCTCCGGGATCATGACCTGAGCCGAAGGCAGCTGCTCAACCAACTGAGCCACCCAGGTGCCCCAATCTATGAATATAATTTAATACTGTCTGTTCATTACCAGCTATACCCTTAATTTTAGCAGTTGGCTTATAATGTTTATACTTGGGTTTGGGAGACTTGCCTCAAAATGTGGCTATAAATACATAGCATAGATCAGAATGGGGATCCACTAGAAGCTAAGGAACTCTGTATCTTCATCCTGCATGCAAGGCTGATATGCAATCAGTGTGTCCTGGGGAGGCTATATTGGTTGTTCATTTCTGATTCCCTGTTGATCAGCCAGTACCTATGGTGTCCTGGCTGTTAAATATTTTTGTTGCCTTTGCGTATATTCCCAATGTTCCCAATGTGCCCAGCATATGCTTTGAAGATATTTGTTGAATGAATTAATAAATACATCCCCATGGAAAGTACTGCTTTTAGTATGTTTCTAGTGATGTATTGGGTATGTCCCAAAAGTCAATGTAATTTAATTCTATTGATCTTAATATGAACAAAATATTATTTATTTCTAATAGAACTCAAAGACTGGAGTTATATAGTTGCCTTAGTCTACCATGCACATACTCTTTGACTTCCTTTCTCAAATCAGCAGAGGAAGGTTCAGTTTGGAGGAGAGGAAGGACTATGTAACCTTGCTTTGGTACCCATAGTCTATAGCAAGTAAGTTAACTTGCATTATGTATTCATACAAATATACATTACAAATAGCTTATTGCCTGGAAAAGGCAAAGTAAACTCAAAGAATTATAAAGCTTCACCGCCCTCAAAGGGTGTTCTACTAAATGTCCCCACACCTCTTTATCTGTCTTGATTGGCTGGAAGCAGCCTAATTCATTCTATGGTGAAAAATTAATCCTTGCCTTATTATTTTGAAGTGATTCTCAGCACATGGCTGAGAATTTTTTCTGTCATTTTTGAGTGCCCTCAGGAAACTGACTTAACCTAAAGTGTATAAAATATCCCTCTTGATCTTCACAATGAAAACTACTATGCCTTTTGTTCCTTATGGCCAATCTAATTTCACAAAAGTAACTGAACCAAGGGAATCCAACACATTTTTAATATGGCTTCTAACATCCATCATATTCATATTATTAGGGCAACAGAGTAGATCAAATTTTCTTAAAAAAACATAATAAGCCTCTTTAATTGGAGTATGTTAAACCAACCATACTTTGAGTCTTCTGCCATACTGTACCTGACTCAAAACCACTATCATTTGAGTTTCAATGGTTTCCAATAATTGCAAAAGAAATTCATCAGGCAGCACTGGCCTTAATCCAAAGAAAAGGGTAGAAAGCAATTAAATGCTTAAAAGTTTTAAGGATAAATTAAGAGATAGGTGTTAGAAATCTCTAGCTCCAACTAAAAGTGGATGAATGATTTTTAAATAGGCTATCTGGCTAGCTTTCCTGTTCTCGGTTGAAAATTCATATATCGTATATGAGTATTAGACATACAAATTAGCCCCTTTCACTCTGCCTAGGAATGTAAAGGAAAATGTTAGATGGATTATGAACAGATCCCCCCCTTTTTTTCCCTTTTGGTAAGATTTGGTTGATGTTTAAAATTGCAATGAGAAAATAGATAAAAGGATTTCTAGAGCTTCTGTCCTAGTTATTGTTTTCTTCCAACATTATCTGCCCTCGTTGACTTCATTCACTCTCACAGTGTCAGCTGTTGCCTCTGTGCATACATGATTCTGCTGTCTTGTTCTACCTTAATACTTCAACAGAACTTCAAACCTCCAAAGCTCCTGGGTCAAACATGACTATCTGGATAGCCCATTGGCAGGTGGAACCCAGCACCTCCAAAGATGAATTCATTGTATTTCTCCCATCACCCCACCCTGCCCCAAACCAACTAGTCACAGCCAACAACTAGTTCAGCCAGTCATCATTTAACAAACACATCTCCAGCACCAGGTACCTATAGCTAGTGCTGGGCTAAGTGTGGAATCCCTTAACTCTATTAATCATTGCCCTATGTTTTCAGTTACTCAGGCTCAAAACCTAAACCTTGGATTCCTCCTTTTCCCTCATTTTTTTTCTATTCTTGCCCCCAGAAAATTCACATGTGCGCATGAACACACAGGTGCACACACATACATGCACTCACACAACTAGGTGCCAAACCCTGAGACAACATTTATGCAATTTCTCCTTAAGGAATCACCTTCTTTGCACTCCCACTGCCACTGCCCTAATTGAGACGCTTATTATTTCTCACCTAGATTATTATAGTGTCATCCCAATTTGTGTTCTTGCCAGATCCTTAGGCTTCCAATTCGTCGTTCTCCACACTAGCATTGGATTTATCTTTCCACAAAGGGTGCTCTGATGATATCATTTCTTTACCTAGAAACCATCAGTGCTCCCCATTGCTATCAAATTAATCTTCCTAAAGAAAACTGATCATAACACTCATTTGCTCAGAAAATAGCAATGCCTCCCTGCTGCCTAATAAATTGAATCCAAATATCTAAGTGTGGCATTCAATGTCCTCTACAATATGGCCCTAATCCACCCTCTGAGCCTTAACTTCCACTACCATCTATATGTAACTATAATTCAGCCAACCCCAGAAACTTCTTTTGCCTCAAATACATGCTGTGCTTTACAGTGTCACATTTTGTTCAACCTGCCCCCTCCCCCTACCCATTGCTGTCACCTGTCAAAGCCTTACACATTTTTCAAGGTTCGTCTCTAATCCTACCTCATTAAAGCATCCCTGATCAGCCAAGCCAATTTTAGTCTGTTGTTCCTTTAAATCGCTTCTTTTTTTTAAGTTTTTATTTTAATGCCAGTTAGTTAACATACAGTGTAGTATTTGCTTCAGGTGTAAAATTTAGTGATGCAACACTTGCACACAACACCCCATGATCATCACAAGTGCCCTCCTCAATCCCCAGCACTTATTTGACCCATTCAACCCCCCCACCTCCTCTCTGGTAACCATCAGTGTGTTTTCTAGAATTAAGAGTCTGTTTCTTGGTTTGCCTTGCTCTCTTTTTTCCCCTTTGCTCATTTGTTTTATTTCTTAAATTCCACGGATGAGTGAAATCATATGGTATTTGGCTTTCTCTGACTTATTTGCTCAGCATTATACTCTCTAGCTTTGTCCATGTCTTTGCAAATGGCAAGATTTCATTCTTTTTTATGGCTGAGTAATATTTCATCATATATATATATATATATATATATATATATATATATATATAATATCTCCTCCTTTATCCATTCATCAGTCGATAGACACTTGGGCTATTTCCATAATTTGGCTATTGTCGAAAATTCTGTTTTAAACCTGAGGTTGCATGTATCCCTTTGAATTAGTGTTTTTGTATTCTTTGGGTAAATAACCCAGTACTGCAATTGCTGGATCGTAGAGTTCTATTTTTAACTTGTTGAGGAAACTCCATACTGTTTTCTAGAGTGGCTTCCCCAGTTTACATTCCCACCAACAGTGTGAGAGTGTTCCTCTTTATCCACATCCTCACCAACACCTGTTGTCTCTTGTGTTGTTGATTTTAGCCATGCTGACAGGTGTGAGGTGACATTTTATTCCTGGGTTGCAAGGGTGGTTCAGTATTCACAAATCAATCAACATGATATACCACATTAATAAAAAGAAAAGAACCATATGACCAATTCAGTAGATGCAGAAAAAGCATCGGACAAAGTACAACATCCATTCATAATAAAAACCCTCAACAAGTAGGTTTAGAGGGAACATACCTCAACATAATAAAGGCCATATATGGAGACCCACAGCAAATATCATCCTCAGTGAGGAGAAACAGCTTTTCCCCTACAGTCAGGAACAAGACAGGGATATCCATTCTCACCACTGTTATTTAACATATAGAACTGAAAGTTCTAGCCACAGCAATCAGAAAATAAACCACTTCTTTTCTTCTTAAAAATATTTTGTAAGGTATTTTATTTGAAACTAGGGAATGAACCATTTCTTTTAAAACAAAAATTCCTCTTCCCCCAGATGGCAAACACTGCCCATGTTCATGGTAAAAAGTGTCAACAATACATAAATCCTAAAGAAGGAAATTAAAATCCTCCATAAGCCCCCAAGCTGTGAACATGTTGCTATATATCCTCCCAGCCCTTTCTCTCCCCAGACATCAACACATCTACACACACACACATTATAGATCATGCTATTCATTCTGTTTAGTAGCCTGATGTTTTTCATTTGATGCATCATAATTATTCCCATGCCAGTTCATAGTCTTCTGTAACATGATTTAATAGCAGTGTAATCTTGTATTATTTATAATATCATCAGTTATTTCATTAATCTCTTTTCGATGAATGTTTAGATTGATCATAACTTTCTACTAGTTTTTAAATGTTACAATAGATAGCCTTGTAGTTTGTACACATTCATAATTAACTCATAGAAATGGAATTGTGGGCTGAAAGGGTAAGCCGAATTTTAAGTTCTTTGATAAATGGTGCCACATTACCCTCCGCAAGGGTGGGTTTTTTTTTTTTTAATACTCTCATGAAGAGTATATTAGAGTGCCCACTGCGCTCTGATCAACACAGGTATTTCTTAATCTGATAACAATTGTACCTGTATTGTGTCAGTTATCCTGCATTATATTAATTTTATGCTTGTATTACTTCCAACTCCTACCCTAATAGGCATCTATATTTTAACATCTGCAGCAGCTATCATAGGACCTTATGCATACCAGGCACTCAGGAAACCGGCTTAGCGAAGGCCTCCCATGTTCTCACAATAGCCTGTTTAACATTACTCTGCAGTTCCCATATACAAAGTAGAGTTCCATGACCAAGAGAAATGGGAAGGGATAACAGTGTTGAGGAGCAGCGTCTAATCCCATTGTGGCTGCTTCACTAATGCCTCAACGTCTATCACTGGGTTAACTACAGCCTCAACATTTTAACAATAGCTTCTTATAAAAGTAGCTCTTGTATGATGTAGATATAAACTCCAAGCTGCTTGGCCTAACTAAAAGAAAACTGGTCATGGCATTTTTAGGTGGAAAGAGACAGCTGGTTTAGAGACCTTCTCAGCAAGTCTGGAGTAAGTTCATGTATGGCTTGTTTTCTTGCAGCAGTACATTTGTTCGGCCTGACTTGGCAGTTGCAACCAGTTGAAGGACAGCTCTATGAAAATGGAGTTAGCAAAGGGAACAGAGGGACCGAATCCATGGATACTACTTACTCTCCAATTGGAGGAAAAGTTTCCGATAAATCAGAGAAAAAAGGTACAGTGATCAAAATGATTGATTTATTGATTATTGATTACTTTTCTTCTAATTTGGTCATTAGAACCAAAGGTGGGATGGTTTCACTTCACATTAAACTTCATGATCACTCGAAGGAAATACTCTACGTGGACAGAATAAATACATGTAAATGTCTTATGAAAGCAAATTTTCCTTTCTCTAGTGCCTTGAGTATAAACCAATTAAACTTTTCAAATATGTAGGCAATTTTGAAAATAGATAAATATTTACAGGATGGAGGTTTCAATACAATGGAAATTGCATTTCACATATAACTACCCTGAAGCAACATGGGATTTTGATTAAGTTCTCTGTGTCCAAGCCCAGTGTTTAAATATAACATTTTACAAAGGGTATATGGAAATTTCTTCTGTTTATAATAAGAAAAAGCCTTTTAAGGGTGAATGTTTATGTCAAAGTAGGGGAACATGAATTTTTTTTCTAGTTGGGGAACATGAATTCTTCACAGTTGGAGAAAAGCAAAAAGTACTCTGAGTACTGAATTGTTAAATTTAACCAACGTAAGCTTGAGCTACCTGACTTATTTACAATAAATGTCACATACCAGCACTCCCAACATCTTATTCACATTGACTGATCTTAGTCTCAGCATAAAAGTATTGAAAATAGCTAAAAGTTTCTATTATGATTTCTCTCTAAATAGGATTCAGCACACAGGAACTCAATGTAAAATTTCAGGATGTCAATTCCAAAAGCAGAAATTGAAAACAGAACATAGAGCCCGCACAATCCTAAATATTTTAGGAGATCGCATTCAAACAGATGAATGAACGAATGACCCAAACCCTACCCTCAAGAAACTTAAAATCTTACGGGGTGATAAGACAGTCTTATTTTGGCTGATGAGTTACAAACAAGATATTTTGTTTTGTAGTTGCTTGAGTTACTAATCTTTACTTGTGTTTTTAGTTTCTTTGGGGAGTTATTTGTAGGGTGTGCTGTTTGGTTTTTGTTTGCTTTTGAAAATGTAATTCTACTTTGGTCTATGCTTCAATAAAAATTCATGCTTAGGTTTCAGGAAAACATTATGATTTATCCTAGTTTTTGATTCACAATGCAGCTTGCTTTACGTCCTTGTTTAGAAATACTGTCTCTAGCCTGGGCTGACCTTTCCCAGCAATTCCATTGTTGCTGCTGAGGCGGGCTAAGTCAGATATGACAGAGGAAAGGGTCTGAGTACACTTGGACTCTGGCTTTTTCTCTCTTATCTTCTTTCCCACTCTTTGATTCCTTTATATGCGCAAGTGCAAGAGCCACCATTTGGTGCCTAGGGGTTTCTTGCCATTCACACTTGAAATTCATGAGTTATCTGAGGAAAATGAACCATACAAGACAGAAAGGTCACCACATAGTTGTTACCAGAGCATATTCATTTGTTTACTCTAATTCAGACATCTGCAATTCCTTTCTACAAAGTACAGTTGACCCTTGGACAACATGGGTCTGAATTGCCCAGGTCCTCTTCTGTACAGATTTTTTTTCAATAAATACAGCACAGGACTGGAAATGTATTTTCTCCTCCTTATGATTTTGTTAATAACATTTCTTTCCTCTAGGTTACTTTATTGTAGGAAAACAGTATATATTACATGTAACATATGAAGTCTGTGTTAATCAACTATTTATGTTATTGGTAAGGCTTCTAGCTGACAACACATTATTAGTAGTTAAGTTTTGAGGGAGTCACAAGTTATACAAGGATTATTTGACTGCATGGAGTTGCTCTAGAGGGAGGGGATGGGTGCGCCTAACCCCACTGTTATCCAAGGGTTAGCTGGAGTTTGCTGATGATGACTGAAATATTTTCCATAATTAACCATGTGCCAAGAATCATTCCGGGTGCTTCACATGTATTATATCATGAAGGTAACATTATGGGCCTCATTTTCCAAATAACGAAACCAAGGCACAGAGAGGTTAAGTAACTTGCCCAAGGTCACAAAGCTAGAAACTGGCAATCTGATTTCAGAGCTTTTTCTCTACACTGTACAGAAATCCACACACAAACGTGTATGAAAACCACAAAAGACACTTTGCCTAATGAAAGCAAAGCCCCAGAGTCTCTTCATGATGGCTTTTAGAGAAATTCTATACAGCTATATTTTAATGTGTTGTAACGAGTTTCATAAATGAAAAAATGTTTTTAAGTCTCTGCTCAATTATAACAACAAACAGGCTGAACAATTCCAATTTAATACTTTATTAAGAAAAACCACTAAGGGTTGATGCCATATATACCAAGTTGTTATCTTAAACTGACTTTCTGTGGCAGTCTGAACAAAACCTTCAGTGTAACTGCACATCATGGTTCTGCTGTATAAGGTCTTTACTGCATATCACTCACCGAGTAAAAACATAACTCCTATTTTATAATGCCATGTGTACACTAAACCAAACCTTGCAGAAGATGTAATATACCTAGAAGGATATTTTCAACTGGTCAGCTGTATCCTGTTATGATTTTCTAGACATCACACACCCCATAAATACAGTTGTAGAAGTTTGTCTTAATGATGCTGTATGCATTAAAATATAAAACCAAAAACCAGATAATCCTTCTTACATTGTTTTCCTCACTGTCCTAGAGGATTGGACATTGTAAGGCTGTGGTTAAGATCCTAGATTCTGGAGTCAGACTGATATGGCTTTGAACACTGACTGTGTCATTTCCTGACTCTCCAACCTCAGGCAATGAATTGATACAACGTTGCTGAACTAATGTCCTTATCTGCAACACAAAGACAATAATAATAGTACCTGTCTCATAAGTTGGTTGTGAGGAACAAGTGAGATAATGGTTGTAAAGCACAGTGCCAGGCACACAGTTAAATTTAGCAGTAATTATTATTGGACCAAGTGATTGGATCAAGGAAAATTACCTTGAGTTTACTGACATCCCCTTAGGTACTACAGATCCTGCTTCAAACTGCTATCAGCTTTTCCACAAATGATGGCCTTCTTGGGATTTAGATGTTTTCTCTTTTTAAAGTTTGATCTCTCTTTCCTTAACAGAATAACATCTATTATTTTATAATCATCATCACCATCATTGTCAAAGTGATCGATGAATAGAATGGCATTGTAAAAAAAATCAAGTTCTACTGGAATTGGTTCCCCATTAGCAGTAGTTATGTATATCTGCTTCTCCTTAGGAGACTAAAGAATTTTCTCACCACTTAGTTTTCCAAATGAAAGAAAACAGAATATTTGATTATAGACATTTAGCATGCTAACGTTTTATTTTTGAAATGTACTTGAATAATTTGAATTTAATTTCAAAAAGAAGACATAAGTCACAATCACATATTGGAATCTACCAGAAAAACCAGCTGTCGGTTATTCAATAAACATTTATAGAATTGAAAGCATTATACTAAAACAGCCCCTACTACCTTAGAAGCTTACAAACTAGTCGTAACTCTTTCTCTTTAATGAACATTATATAACAACTACTTTAAACAGAGGAGGGGACCAAAAAAAGTAGAAGACTTAGTCCCAGACCTGAGTCACATAACACCCATAAATTGAACTAAAAATAATTACAGTGCAATTTATCAACTAATATGGAATGTTAAAATCTTAAACATTATCAAATCCAGGTCTTTTTTAAAAGATGAAGAAACTGAGGTCCAAAAGGGTCAAGAACACACAGAGAAATCTGAGCTAGAACAGAGGACATTTGATTGCACCTATTCTGTTTTCTCATCTGTTATTGAAATAATGTGAAACAGACTAAGCATATAAATTGCTAACGAGGTTTTCTAAGGAAGTATCAAAGGCAAAAACTGAATAGGTAGGGAAATTAATTTTATTCAGGCTATTGCAATAGGGAAAGCATTCCAAATCAGAAGATCAGAGTGTCTGAGCAAAGTGGATTTTGCCTTAGACTTTTCTAGGAGGAGTGGATAAGGAACATGTGGGATGATTTACAGTTGGGATTGTCTTGTACTCAGAGGAAGTCTCAGTCAGTCAACTGAGGAGCAAATGTTTATGTCTGCATCTAGCTAGTTGAAGGAGAGCAAATAGTTCTAATCTCAGGTAATTATTTATGAGACAACTGGCAGTTGGAGAGTCCGTATCTGGTCTTTCAGCAGGCTCCAGCAAAAGGGGAAAGGTGCTTCTTTGACCTTGTTACAGGTCAACAAAGGAGTCTTCTGCAGTTCTTATGGGAGACATGAGAAAGGGTGGACAGAGAGCAGTATCTAATAAGTTGTAGGGGAAAGGGTTTTTAATGGGGTTATTTTGTTTGTTTGTTGGCTTTGCAATAAGCCATTTCCTAAAACATAAAAGAGTGAGAAGGTTTTGGAAGACAAAAAGTTGGGAGGATTTCTTAGCCAACAGTTTTCCAAGAGCATAGGGCTCAGGTAAAGTCCAACATTGTCAGCCGTCATCAGAATAAGGAAGAAGTTTATTAGGTAGTGGACGGTACTAAATTCTTGTAGGTTGGATGCCAAAATAGAGCACAGAAACAAAAAGGTTGGATAGGGAGACAGAGCTAAAGGATACTCAAGTCAGCCTTTCTCTCTTTTATAATTTTTGCAAAAGTCTGGCCTTGGGGGATAGTGGCATTTCTCTTAAATTCATTCTATAAGATCTGTCTCCACAAAGTTGTAGGGGGAAAATAAAGGTACTTTCTAGTTCAATGTCTGCTGAATATATGACCATGGAAACAACATATAGCTGATTGATATGACATAGCATATAGCCTGTTTTGAAGATGCTTTAGCCCAGGCCAAGCAATGACTAGAGCTTCACCTCTCTGGGCTCCGGTTTCTTATCTGAAAAAGGAGGGAGTTGGCTTTGTTTGCGTTGGAAAATAATTTTTCCTCTAACCTTCTAGGTTCTTTGCTGAGGCACCCACCCACCCCTGCTGTAATAAAAACAGAAACAGATTACCACCTTAAATACTGTCTCCAGCAAGACAAAAGATGTCAGGGCAGGGGGATGGGGGGAGCCAGTTATAGGAGGCTGTCAGGCAAAGCACAGTGAGCTAGAGTATGGTTGGTAGACAGATTTAAGTCCTCTTCTTCTCCACTGATGAGTTTTTAAAGATTTAGGCACATCTTCTTCCTGGTATAGAGAGGGAGACACACTTACAGATGGTGATTTCCCTTATCAGTGTAAATGTCCCCTTACCAAAGGGCCCTCTACACGGTTTTTCTATATCTGCTCTTTCTTCAAGATGATCCTTACGTCAGAAAATCGTATTGTGGAGTGCAAATTCTGCTCTCCTTCAGCTTTAAAACTTGGGGAGTGGAGGAGGGATTGTAGGCAGAGAACCACATTTTGCAAATTATACCTTACCTGGAAAACACAAATGAAAAACAGATAAAAGCCACATCTCTCCAGATAAAATGGGAGGGGGGTCAGATTCCTGCCACACTTCCCCCTGCCTTCCCCTTTCTTTCTTTGCCCTCCATTCTCTTTCCAGCTGCTAATGCTTTGACAAACAAGGGGTGATGTTCTGTGGGACTGGCTTATCTCTAATGTTCCCTCCAGCTGTGTACATTATGAGTCAGTGAATTCGAATTCTGCAGTTAAGGAAGAACAATTAGCCATTCCAAATAAAAGCGGACCTATTTTTGCAAAAGGCGTGTACACTCCTGGAAAATGGTTGAAATGTATGTCTGTAAATTGTGCCAACCACTTTGCCATTTAAATTACTTGCAGGGAATTCTGTTGTAATTCAAATAATTAATTCCTAGTTTTCTGCCTTATAAGTTTGGATTTTTGACGTGTATGTAACAATATCAGTCTGCACTTACAGAACATTTACAATTTCAAAATACTTTAATGTCTTTTATCCACATAACAGTTTTATGCTGTAGCAGCTATTGTTACCCTTGTTTTACACTTGAAAGGGAAAACACAAGAAGGTTAAAAGAGTTGGCTTGCATAATAGATATAACTACAGGCAGAGCTGAAAAGAGGATCCAGTCTTTCCTGAGTGTTAGCTCAAGACCCTTCTTTGAGCCTCTTCTTTATTCTTTTAAAACTTCTTTTCTAAAGGCCAGTTGTTTAAGTAACAGCTGTCTAGATTAAAAATCTGCGTGCATGTGGTCAAATGTGTATCCTTTCTGTAAGAGTACTTTGCAAAGCTTATGGTTCCCTCCAGAGACCTGGGTTCGGCAAGACTCTCCCTCCTCCTCAAAGCAGAACACATACTCCTTGGGGATTGAAAGTTAACAGCCCAAATATACCTTTCATGACCTCCTTTCATCGTAGACCTAGCTGCAGAGATGTGTGTGTGTGTGTGTGTGTGTGTGTGTGTGTGTGTGTGTGTGTTTTGATTGTTTTTTGGCTTTGTTGTGGTGGTGGTGTTTTGTTTTGTTTTACCTGTGGCATATTAATATTGGAGGCAATTTATTCAATGACAATTGCGGACCTTAAATAAAAGCTTGAATTTCGGATTTACTTGTAGCTTCACTGACAAAACTGACCCAGCCAGTAGGTAAAGATTCATTTCGTGGTGCAAAAGTAAAGAACTGCACCAACCCCACCCAGGTAATCACTGTGCGTTCAGATGGAACACAGTCCTGCAGTATAATTCTGTGGTTCTTCAATATTGGTTCATAGGACATGTGGATATTAAAATGCACTCAGCTGCCCTTTGAGTCAACCCATAGTTTTGGTATCTTTTACTTAAAGGATATTAGAGCCCAGGACATTGTGGTAGAATTGGGAATAATTCATATAAGCACAACAAACCACATGAATAAAATAGTAGTAATACACTAACAAAGACAACAATGTTGAGAGCGTAACATTATTATTTTTAAAGATTGATGGCAAATTACAGTAAATGTTTCCTATAATGCTATATAGATGTTTCTCTAATACAAGGTTTCAGGGGGCCCAGCTAGAGTGCTGCAGCTTGTTTTCAACTATATTAAATCACTTTATCAATATACTTCAGTTTTAACAAAAGCTTTTCTAAAGCATACTGGAGACCTGACTTCTAAAACAGATTTATGGAAAGGGTTCACTATGCTAAAAGGCAAACTTATTTATGGCATAAAAAATTCATGTTAAATGTTCTTGGTCATATATGTTTAATGTTTCCTTCCTGTTTCATTTTAATCCTCATTTTACTTTTGTTTGTTTGTTTGTTTGTTTAACTAATAGACACCTTCCTGCAAAATGTGTTTGCCTCGTGGTCCCCCTAGCCTAATAGTATACATCTGACAGGGGCGCTAGTGGTGTGCTGTGGGATGGCATATCGATCCTCCTGGAATTGTCCTTCAAAAGCTAGGGAATCTTCCCAGAATATCTGTATGCAATCACAGTTTTTTGAGAGGAACAGTGCACTGTAGAAATTTACCAGCCATGTGTGTTCCTCATTCTGTTGATATCTGTTTATATCTTTCCGCCTATATTATTTTTGGAGGAAGTTCAAACTTTTACTAGCTTTTGCATGAAGTCAAAGGTAATTCTCGTATGTAAAATTTGCTTTTGAAAACAAAATCTTTGCGTTCCAGGATTGAATGCACAAGTCTGCGTTTCCCTTTGCATAACTTGGGAGATCCCGTAGATAATAATCACATACCCTTTCTTGGCCTTCACCTTTCTAATACCATGAGCCTTTGGTTTTACTTCTGAACTCTCCTTGTAACTGTATTTCCCTTAGTCATTTTACCTGCCTTTTCCTATGTCCATTACATATCCTACCGAATGTATCAGAGCTGTACACAGATACCATATTCCCATTGCCAGTGGCTCAGATAGTGGGAAGAATAATAGCAAAAAGTGAGATTATAGGAGAAATGATTCTTGACCACCCCAACCTCGCCATGAAAATAATATCAAGGGAAGAAAAATGAAATCCTAGTATTTACAAGCATAGAAGTTCATGATTTTTAGTGCTATGTGACTCAAGATGCTATTTCAACTGTCCTAAGTACTATGGAACGCTCACCAATGAAGCAGAAGACATAGCTTTTGCCTTGAGAAACATCCTATTCAACAGGAAAGCTGGAGGAAACATGCATACATGCACATACAATGCAAAGTAACATGCAACCAACTGTGTACAGAAATAGAAATAGGATGGTTAGGTGATTAAGAGGCTTAAAAGACAAAAGATGAAAAGACGATTGTTGATTATAGAAGTAGTTTAGCTGAGCCTTGAGAAACCAGAAAAATCAATCCGAGTTGACCTTAAAGAGTGCATATTTAGGAGAATGGACTAATAGAGTAGTGGGGGGAAATGCAGATGGTAATAGCCTAAGTGGTAAATGGATAATGAAGCAATAGAGGCAGCAGATGGAGACAGCTTGGCAAAGAAAGGAAGGAGATAAATAGTATGATAACTAGATGAAGGAGCAGTTGGGTCATTTTAGTTGTGTGTGTGTATGTGTGTGTGTGTTTAAGAGAGACTTGTGCTTGTTTGAAGACAAAGAATAAGAGACCAGTAGAGAGGGAGACATTGAGGATGCCAGTAAGAAAAGAGAGTGAAGGGACCAAAGTCTGGACAGAAGAGGAGGGAGGAACCTCAGAGACAAACTGGGACACAGAATTTTATGGCACACTGAGTATGAAAGAGGCATTTTGATATTTGATATTGTGGAAATGAGAGGTAGGAGTTCCAAAGGAGGGCCCAGTAAGTGTTCCATAGATGCTACTATCTATCCCAATTTTGTATTACTGTTGTTGTTATTATTGGTTTTTTTTATTTTATTCATTTCTGGGGCCAAGGATAAAAAAATAAAAATAAAAAAAAAGATTTTATTCATTTATTTGAGACAGAGAGTGTGAGAGAGAGAGCATGAGTGGGTTGAGCAGCAGAGCGAGAGGGAGAAGCAGACTTCCCACTGAGCAGGGAACCCAACATGGGACTCGATCCCAGGACCCTGAGATCATGACCTGAGCTGAAGGCAGACGCTTCACTGACTGAGCCACCCAGGCGCCACAGTATTATTGTTACTATGTGTAAAAAGTTTTGCTTGTGGGAAGTTTTAATTTGATGTTATTGAAGATTTTCCGAGTTCCTTAAAGATAGAAATTAAAGGCAATAGCAAATATGGCAACCCCTGATAACTGGTGCCTCTGCAGGCTGCTGCTTTTTTTTCTTTTTCCCCCAAGTAAACTTTTATTTATTTTTTTTTTTTATTATTATTTGCCCCAGGGTGCGGGCTGCTTCTTTTTCCCAGGGCCTGGCACAAGAAGTTGTACAACACCCTTATTACTCTCAACTATGGGATAGGTAGGTCGTACTATAATTGCGTTTATGAAATGCCCGGTAGGTAGATGTCAAGATTTTAGACAGCCATAACTACCCTGTCCTCTGGGGACTTACATTCTAAGTTACAAAAGGGGGTGCTGGATAAATTGAGCTGTGACCAGCCCTAATGTTGTCTAACATTGTTTAAAAATATAAACAATAGGGGGCACCTGGGTGACTCAGTTGGTTAAGCAGCTGCCTTCAGCTCAGGTCATGATCCTGGAGTCCCAGGATGGAGTCCCGTTATCGAGTCCCGCATCGGGCTCCCAGTTCCGTGGAGAGTCTGCTTCTCCCTCTGACCTTCTCCCCTCTCATGCTCTCTCTCTCTCTCTCTCAAATAAATAAATAAAATCTTTAAAAAATTTTTAAACAAATTAAAAATGAATAAATAAAAAAAATATAGACAATAGGCATCTTTGCTGTGTGGTACCAATTACATGTTCCAAAATACTGGCCAGGAGACAATTCAGCTTCTAGGTAACAGATGACCATCTAAAACCACTTGGAAACACATCAGAACTCTTAGGACAAGTCATGATAGTTTGTGTGTATGTCCGTGTGCAGGCTCTGCATACCAATTTAAAACTTAGAACCATATCTTTTGGAACAGCTTTGTTGAGCTATAATTTATATACTATATAATTCATCAATTTAAAGTATACAATTCAGCAACTCTTAGCATATTCAGAGTTGTGCAGCCATCATCACTATTTAATTCTAGAACATTTTCATCACACCAAAAAGAAACCTCATAGGCATTGGCAGTTACCCTATATCCCCACTTCTCCCCAGCCCCTGGCAACCACTGAACTATTTCCTATCTTTATAGATTTGCCTATGTGTACATTTTATATAAACAGAATCATATAATGTGTATTCTTTTGTGTCTAGCTTCTTTCAGTTAATATAATGTTTTCAAAGTTTGTCCATGTTGTGGCATGTACTGATACTACATTCCTTTTTATGGTTGAATAATATTCCACTGTGTGAGTATACCATATTTTGTTTATCCACTCATCAACTGATGGACCTTTTGTGGATTTTCACTTATTTGGCTATTATAAATAAGGCTGCTATAAGCATTCATGCACAAGTTTTTTGTTAGAACACCTGTTTTCAGTTTTTTTTAAGAGGCCAGGCATAAAAGGGTGCCAATTTCTCCACATTTGTCAACACTTTTATTGTCTATCATTTTTATTTTAGCTATCCTAGTGGGTATGAACTGGTATCTCATTGTGGATTTAACTTGCATGTCCTTGATGACTAATGATGTTGATCCTCTTTTCCTGTGCTTATTGGCCATTTGTATTTCTTCTTTGGAGAAATGTCTATTCAGATCCTTGGCCCATTTTTCAACTGGTTTATTTGTATTTTTATTGGTGAGTTTGTAAGTCTTCTTAACGTATTCTAGATATAAGCCTCTTTTCTAATATGTAATTTGCAAACATTTTCTCCCATTCTGTAGACAGTCTCTTCACTTTCTTGATGGTGTCTTCCGAGGCACAGAAGTTTTTAATTTTGATGAAGTCAAATGTATCTATCTTTTCTTCCATTGTATGTGCTTTTGATATCATATCTAAGAAACTACTGCCAAAACCCAAGTAAGATTAACCCACAAAGATTATGCCTGTGATTTCTGTCTGATAATTTTACAGGTTTAGTTCTTAAATGTAGATATTTGGTCCATTTTGAGTTAATTTTTGTATATGGTGTGAGGAAGTGGTTCAACTTCACTCTTTTGTTTGTGGATATCCACTTGTCCATCACCACTGGTTGAAAAGGCTATTCTTTCCCTCATTGAATTGTCTTGGTGCCTTTGTTGAAATTTGGCTGACCATATATGTGATGCATAATTTCTTGACTCTCAATTCTATTCCATTTATCTATATATCTATCATGATTCCAGTACCATTACTGTATTTTTGTAGTAAGTTTTGAAATCAGGAAGTGTTTTCCTATTTTTTTTTTTAAGATTGCTCTTTAGTTGTTCTGGGTTCCTTGAATTTCCATGTGAATTTTAGCTCAGCTAGTGTATTTCTGGAAAATGGGAGTTAGAATTTTGATAGGGATTGCATTGAATCTGTATATTGGTTTAGGAAGTATTGCCATTTTAATAATAGTAAATCTTGTAATCCAATCTTGTAAATGTTTCCATTTATTTAAGCCTTCTTTAATTTCTTTCAGTGAGGTTTTTTGTTTTTCTCAGTGTATGAGTCTTGCAACTTTTTTTTAAAGATTTATTTATTTATTTTAGAGAGGAAGAGAAAGTGCTCAAGCCAGTGTGAGCTGGGGTTGGGGAGGGGCAGAGGGAGAAGGAAAGACTCTTCAGGCAGTCTCCCCACTGAACATGGAGCCAAATCCAGGGCTCCATCCCAGGACCCTGAGATCATGACCTGAGTTGAAACCAAAAGTTAGACACTCACCCAACTGAACCACTTAGGCACCCCAACTTACAGCTTTTTTTGTTAAATTTATCCCAAGGTTTTTTTTTAAATTTTTTTTTGATGATATTATAAGTGGAAACCATTTCTTTAATTTCCTTTTTTGACTTTTCATTGCATGGTCCATATTTATTCATTAACCTTTGAAACTTTTTTTTAAAGATTTTATTTATTTATTTGACAGAGAGAGAGATCACAAGTAGGCAGAGAGGCAGGCAGAGAGAGAGGAGGAAGCAGGCTCCCCGCTGAGCAGGGAGCCCGATGTGAGTCTCGATCCCAGGACCCTGAGATCATGACCTGAGCTGAAGGCAGAGGCTTTAACCCACTGAGCCACCCAGGCGCCCTGAAACTTTTTTTTTTTTTGCTAGTGGCAATATTATTTTCTTTTAAGGAAGTGTTTTATACCATGTTGGTTCATGACTCTGAGTCATTGTTTAAATATGTAAAAATGTGATGATAAATTTGAGTTTTATATCAATTCAAGTTTTCACCAAAGAAATTCAGAGAGATTGACTACTTCACATACCATTGGTAACAATCCACAGACTGAAATTCTACAAACAATTTGTGTTTCAGTGTGTGAGACTGTATATCAAGTCAGGAGAGCCTGACATTTGGAAACTAATGTTTGTGGATACTACTTAGTGGTCATTATAACACACCAGAAGAACTGTGAAATTTAAAAAAATTTTTTAGGAAAGTGGAAATCCTTATGACAGAACTTCAAGAAATACTTCTAAAAAGATAATTAAGTCTTTTAAACAATAATAAGTTCAACAAACAGATATACAGGGTCAAAATGCAATTCAAAATTTGTCTTTTAATTAATGGTGAGATTTTAAACAATACCACTTCACTTCTGTCTGAGAAGATGTATGTAATTCTAGATGAGCTACAGTATTGGCACCTGAAGTCTTTCAGTGTCTGGATTTAATTGTTTACACTTACACACTCATGTATTTCTCAAGTGTAATATTCACTAATGGACTTTTCCACACAATCAGCTATCTATTATCAGTGTCAGGAAGGCAGGGGTATTTTATGTCTAAACATATTTTATTCACAGTTAATTCCCAAAGGTCTCCATGTGGAGATGTTTCAGTTCTTCCTCCCACTAAACCTTGTACCAAAATGTCAAAGTAAATGATCAACATTACTAAATAAATTATCAAGATTACTATTTTATTAATTCATCCAAACAATATTTACTAAGTGCCTACGATGTATAAGGTTCATTCTTCCTTTTCTTTCTCCTGCATACTCCTGGGTTATAGAACTGATATAAAAAGCATGTGTAATACACAATCTGGAAAATCTGTCCCTGAAGAACTGAGAGTTGAATATATATTTTTCTTCAACAATTCATGTAAAGAAAATTATACAAGGCTACTTAGATGGGAAGGGTAGGATAGGTTTTCACTGCCACCTTTATATCTCTTTGCAGCTTTTGATCACAAGGATTAGGGATTCATTTCACCTCCCCATTTTGTTCCAAGCACCGATACTCTAAATTTCATAATGATTTTTTAACTCTGAAGCAATTTTATGTTTGAAGGAACAAAAGAGAGATGGTACTTAAGCCATGAGACACACACTAGGACTAATTCAGGTGAAAGATCATACCAAAGGTATTTGTTGATGTCTTTTGAGGATTTTAAACGTGCTATGGGATGACGTGAAGGGCAGAAATGATCTTAAGGCATGTTTCTTTTCCATTCCTTTGGACAACATTCCCTTCAGTTAATAAATCCAGTATCTTCTTAGCTTAGATACATTTTATGGAACTTGCAAATCCCTTAAAAGGCTGTTAAGACTGCTGTTACGGATAATACCACAGCCTTTAACCTGGTCACTTTTACAAGAGGACCTGATATTAGAATCTTTTTAATGACCGCATGACAGTATCTTCTACTCATGTTTCACTGAGTTTTGTGCAGGATCATTAAATCCAGTCTAGCTACATTAAGTAGAAAAAATAAATACATGTATATGTCCAGCAGAGAGCTACTTACCCCTGTCTTATAAAGACAGTTTTGTTAATAATTATATTCTTAGTATTCAGGTATTTGTCTGAGCCTAGCGATAATGAAGCCTGGTTCCATTGCACACGGTGTCTGTCACGAGTTCCAGGCCTCTGTATTTACCTGCCAGGTAGCTTGACCTTTTCCTTTTGAACTAAGCAACTGTCAGTGAGTTTGCCATCCTTCCACACAGCCTATCTGCCATTGGTTTTTACCACTCAGCAGTTGATGCCTGTGTTGCAAGCTATAAAGAGAGTGTTTAGCTCAAACTAAATTGGGGGATATTGGTGGGACTGTGATAATAACAGTTCTGCACAGTTTGATATGATCCGTGGCTCTTCCTCTTACATTTCTGCAAGGGAGTGTTCTGCTACTGGAGAATATGGTCTTCCTGGACCTTCCAATATGCTGTAGCAATCTAAGTAATTAAATGACAATGAAAACATTCATGTTACAGAATCCTGACCTTCGTGCTGTATTTTTGCCCTGCTGCTGACACTTTGCAAATGAGGGATCGGGGTCCATGTTAAGTTTGGCCAAAATGATTCCACTTCCTTATCCTGGCACAGAATGTCGTTCTGAAATCACATTCCATATTGTGGAATCCACATCCATTTTCTCTGCGTGCCATTTTCTTCTCTTTAGTTTTCCCCGTTGAGCTACATTAAGAAAAAAATGAAATAATAAATTAACAAAGAACCACTACATTGTAACCTGTAACAAAATTTGAGAAAAGATAAAGTGGAGCAGGCTATTTATCCATGTAGATTGCTAGCAGGGAGACGTCCCCCTTTCTGATGCACTCAACGCTAAAGGTTAGAGGCTGAGAAATTTTCCATCTGCAAGCTGTGAGAATTTCTCTTTAATACCAAATTGCGGCAATTCGCTTGCTATGCTATTTTTATTTAAATTATAGTCCACATGTTCATTCATGTTGTCATGTCTCTTCATCTATCTTGTTTTAACTGTGATGCAGGCTCTCAAAGGGTAAGGCTATCTTTTAAAATCATTTTTATAAATGACTTAGTATATATGCTTCAGATATTTACTAATGCTTGTAACCAAGAAGCTCCAACAACACAACTTCACGAGTTTCTTTTGATTTAGTGAATAACATTTAAGTAGCCTCATTATGCAGTATATGATGCTATAAAGTGCAGAAGGAAGACATGGTGTAGCATTTGGTAAGGCTCGTATATAAAGGTTAATGTCCATCAGCCAGTTTTGCCCTGATTTTTTAAAATGACAGTGTATGCATTCATTAAAAGCTGTTTGTAGCACCTTTAAAATAGTGTTTGTTGAAACTAATTTTAAATTATTTTATATTTATAATAGTGTTTGAACAACCAAATGATGCATTTTAAGAAGTGGTAAGGGCCACTGATTGAGGATAGTGACTGAACAAACTGAACATTAGGTCGACAACGGAAGTATCCACATAAACACTGTCTGTTAATTTTCTGCTCTTTGAAGACATCTATCACCTCCAGGACCTTAAGAGTTAAATGCATAATCAATCCTTTGGGGACAAGACCGTTCTGTCTCACATGGGAAAATGTAACTTCAAGTGAAAAATAAGGTCCTCTGTTGGTCATTTATCATCTCAAAGGGCATATTTTATTATAAATGTCAATTCCACAAAATTATGTGTCCTGTAATACATAATTATGTTCAAAATTGCATTTGAAATCTATTATTAACAGTTAACAGTGAACATTCTTAAAATAGTTATTACTCTTGGCCTTAACACAGAAAGCAATAATGGAGGTATTTTAGGGAGTTAAAAACTAGAAGGCATTGGCCTCTGAATAAAGCCACTGCAGGTGTGTTTCTTAATGGGCTGTTAATTTTATAGCAAGTGAACACAAAGGACAGAGACCATGTGTGTTTTTAAACTGCGTTTGGTGTGGAGAAAGAGTTGATGGCTGAAAAATATAAAGTCAGTATGAAATGAGACCAAATTGAATTTTCCCTCGTGAAGTATGATCCTTGTGGCTTAAAACCAAGGCAAACTAATTCTTGCCCCTCCTCCTCTATCCCTTCCCTCTCTGCCACCACTTAACAGAGAATTCCACAGAAACATAAAGTAAATTAGCACATCAGAAATAATTAGAAAATACGGCAATAAATAACAAAGGTCTGCTTGTCCAAACTCGACATCCTCTCACACTAATCAGCTCCTTCTAGGTTTCTTGTTTTTGCTACTGGCATTGTCTGAGTCACCCAAACTCAACGACCATGAGGTCAGTTTTGACCCTTCCTTAGCCTCCATACCTAGCATCCCAACGTCCTAAGAACCTTGTTTCTCACTGTGTAGGCTGTGGACCATGCAACATGGGCATTACTTGGGAACTTGTGAGAAATATCTGACCTCAAACCTACTGAATCATAATTCGCATGTTAGCAAGATGCCCTTCCTTCAGCACATTCAAGTTTGAGGAGTGCTGGTCTAGAACCTTCCTTTACATTGTCTTCTTTCTTCTTTCTTTCTTTTTCTTCCCAAGAAAATAACTTTTATTATCATAAATCAGTCTTTTTATATTTTAAATATATTTTTTGTAAAATATATGTCTTCAGATTTTACTTTTTAATTCGGAGTTATGACTTCTATCTTTTAACATAAGCATTTAGTTCTTTGCTCTTTATTATAATTTATCTTCCATCTTCTTTATGTTTTCTAATTGATCCCTCCAGTCTGTGCCTTCCCTTTCTTGCCTTAGTGTAGATAAATTATTTTTATCTCAGTATTATTTTCTCTATCCTAGCTTGAAAATAGATTTTTATTTTTTAGTATTTATGCTTGAAAGTACAATAAGATTTTTAACATTTATAATAATCTGAAGTTCATTGATATTTTATCATTCTTTAGGATAACCCAGTTTTATATTTCCTCAATAATATGTGACTTTTTTAACTTTATCAAGCAAAAATTGACAAGTATAATTGTATATATTTAAAGTATACAATGTACTGATTTCTTACACCTATACAATGTAGAAATTATTAAAAAGGTCAAGATAATTATCACATCCATCACCTCACGTAATTAACTTTATTGGTGTGGTAAGAATGATTAAGATCTACTCTCAACAACATTCAAGTATATAATACCATATTATTAACTATAGTCACCATGCTCTACATTAGATTGTCTGAGCTCTCCTTATAACTAAAAATTTGTACTCTTTGACCTACATCACCCCATTTCCCCCTCCCTCCAACCCTGGCAGCCATTCTAGTTTCTGTTTCTATGAAATTGGCTTTTATTCTTTTATAGATTCCACACATAAGTGATATGATGCAGTATTTGTCTTTCTCTGTCTCGCTTGGTTTACTTAGCATAATGCCCTCCAGATTGATCCATGTTGCTGCAAATGGCAGGATTTCCTTTTTTTGTTTTGTTTTGGTTTTGTTTTTGGCGGGTGAATAATATTTCATGTATATATACACAATGGAGTATTTTATATATATATATGTATTGTATATTATTATATATATATATGTATATATAATAATACACATCACATGTTCTTTATCCACTCTTCCATCAAAGGATATTTAGGTTGTTTCCATATCTTGGCTGTTGTGAGTATTGCTGCAGTGAATTTAAGTTTGTAGATATCTCTTCAGGATTTTGATTGCAGTTCCTTTGGCTATATACCCAGAAGTGAGATTGCTGGATCATGTGGTAGTTTTATTTTTTGAGGAACCACCATACTGTTTTTCAAAACAGTTGTGCCATTTTGCATACCCACCAACAGTGTATAAGGGTATAAGGGTTCCCTTTTCTCCACATCCTTATCAACATTTGTTATTTCTTATCTTTTGTTAGTAACCAACTTAACAGGGTATGAGGTGTTATCTCACTATGGGTTTGATTTGCATTTCCCCCAATGATTAGTGATGTTGAGCACCTTTTGTTATACCTATTGGCCATCTGTGTGTCTTTTTTAGAAAAATGTTTGAGTCCTTTGCCCATTTTTAAATTGGATTACTTGGTTTTTTGCTATTGAGTTGGATTATTTGCTTCTTTACTATTGAGTTGTATAAATTCTTTATATATTTTGGATAGTCACTCTTTATCAGATACATGGTTTACAAATAATTTTCTCCCATTCTGTAGGTTACCTTTTCAATTTACTGATTGTTTCTTTTGCTGTGCAGAGCTCTCTAGTTTGATGTAGTCCCACTTGTTTATTTTACAGTTGACTGGAATGGACTTATCCCATGTAAACTGTTGATCCCACCTTAACATTTCACCTGAATTATTGCTGCATAATTCTCTATCATCCTTGTGTTTCCCTGCTCTAAATCATCCTACCTCCTGCCTCAAGATTAGTCTTCCTAATGTACCCACATATTTCCTCTTCTTAAAAACCTTTAATGGGGGTACCTGGGTGACTCAGTCAGTTGAGCGTCTGCCTTCGGCTCAGGTCATGATCCTAGGGTCCTGGGATCAGGCGTCACATCGGGCTCCCTGCTCAGCGGGGAGTCTGCTTCTCCCTCTCCTCACTGCATGTGCTCTCTCTTGCTATCTCTGTCACTGTCTCTCTCTCTCTCATATATATATATATATATATATATATATATATATATATATATATATATATATCTTTAATTGCTTTCCATCCTTTACTCGATAAACCCTCAGGACTGGCATGCAAGGCCCTATGATGCCATCCTTTCCCTCCAGCCTTGTCTCCAACTGTTCTTCTCTATAGACACATGCTTGCCACCATAGCTTTCTAAATATCTCTCCTCTTTGTTTTGGTACAAAGCATTCCTTCCCAGTGGAACATTCTTCTCAACAGCTCTGTTGAAATCTTCTCCCTCCTTTAAGGTCCATCTTCAGTACTACTTCCCATAAATACCCTTTTCTCATTCATTCATTCATTCATTGAATAAATATGTATGGAGCACATACTGTTTGCATACATTCTTCTAGTTCCTGGGGATAAAGCAAGGAACAAAACAGCCACAGCGTCATGGAGCTTATATTCTATTGGGAGAAAATAGTCAATAGATAAGTAAACCATGTGTTATGTTAGGGGGTGATAAGTACTAAGAAGAAAAATAAAGGAAGATAAAAGGCATAGAGACAGCTAAGAATGAGGAGTATCCTCCAACCAATTACCCTTTACTCCTTTGAATACCCAGAGCACTTATTTTCCTTCACAACAGGGTTATTTGTACACTTGTCCTATTTTCTCTCATATATTCAAGACTCCTTGAGAGCAAGAATTGCGTCTTGTTCATCATTGTATCTCCTGTCGCTACCCAGACCACGCTCAGTAAATAGTGGTTAAAATGAATCAGATGATGGAAATAAATGCAATAGTAGTTCAAGAGAAGGAAGAGACTGGTATAGTGGTTGGTTGAGGAGGGCTCCTTGTAAGATATTAAATTTGGATAAAGCCTTGAAATATAGGTAGGGTAGAGAGGAGAAAAGAGTTTAGTAAGTTGTTTTGATATATTTGTGCTGAAAAACTAAAAACCATTGCTTTATAAGTTAAGATTAATATTATATGCAATTTTCTTTACCTTTAAAACCAGTGTTTCAGAAGGGACGGGCGATAGATACCGGAGAAGTTGACATTGGAGCGCAGGTCATGCAGACCATTCCACCCGGCTTATTCTGGCGTTTCCAGATTACTATCCACCATCCTATATATCTGAAATTCAATATTTCTTTGGCCAAGGACTCTCTGCTGGGAATTTATGGCAGAAGAAACATTCCACCTACACACACTCAGGTATTTGATGTTACAGGTATTTCTTGACCCTTTTTAGAGGGTGGTGGGATGATTAGTTCAGGGCTTGTGACTTGCAAGGTGTGTGGGAGTCAAAGGTAAAAGCAGACAGTGTTTGTAATTGGCAAATATCTAAAATAATCACACCCAAAAGAATGAAAAAGAAATGACATTGAGAAATAAGCAATAGCATTTAGCGAGCAAATTCAGAAAAGAAAGTTAAAGAGAATACTCTTGAAACTTGAATTCTGTTTCCTGGAACAAGATGATCATGAGGTTTCCCTGCCCCCTCATCTTACTTAGCTTTTGGGCCCACACCCCCCTTGACTGGCTCCATATGGCCTTGACCCCTTGTCCCAATGAAGAATGCAAATCAATAAAGGAAATGAGTCCAAAAGGGAGGTTTTATCTTACAGGTAGAAATTTTTTCTTGTTACTGTTAATAATAACTCAATATGTAAAACCTCTGTGGTTTACATAGCTCTTCTATAAATGTTAGCCACCTGATTTCTCTCTTTCTTTTTTTCCTTATCTCCTCCTTGCATGAACCCATTTGGAGCCCTGCTCCATCTAAGAAGTAGCATAAGGAATCATAACCAACAGGGGACTGCTTTTTTTTCAACAGATATGACTGTAGTCCAAACCTTACCTTCTGGATGGGAATAGGCAGGGAATTAGAATGCCATTCAAATGTGACTCCTAAGAAAATGCCCAAGGAAATGTGTGCCATGTGCTTGTCCACTGATTAGGGGGAAAAAGGAGGGGGTCCTTTGAATATTTAAATATGCTACCACAAAGGTAGTAAATTATGATGAGTGTTCTCAAATTTTTGACTGTTTAGTTGTTTTAAAAACTGTAAAATTCTTGAATTTGTAGAGAAGAAGAACATGGTCACATTTTTGAGGGGAATGTGTGGTTTCAAATATCTTTTATCTGATACTTTAGTAAAATGTCAGGAGTCTCTTGCCTAACACTAAATAAGTTTTTTTTTCCCTATTTCTTGGTTTACTTATTTTTAGACAATTATTTTGAATACTACAAAACTGAAATGTTTATGACATTTATAGATATAGTGGCTTTTTCTTTTCAGAATCAGGCTTAGTATACTTAAGAACAAATAACTTCTTCTTTTTCTTTTTTTTTTTCGTTAGTCTACAAGTAAAAGTAGTGGCTCATACTTGTGTGTGTATTTGTTCCAGTTTGATTTTGTGAAATTGATGGATGGAAAACAACTGGTCAAACAGGACTCCAAGGGCTCTGATGATACCCAACACTCCCCTCGGAACCTGATCTTAACCTCACTGCAGGAGACCGGTTTCATAGAGTATATGGACCAAGGGCCTTGGTATCTGGCATTTTACAATGATGGAAAAAAGATGGAGCAAGTATTCGTGTTAACCACAGCAATTGGTAAGCTGCCTTGACTATTATTTTGAATTAACAGCATAGTTCTAGAAAGAGATGAGTGATTAAAGTAATACAGATGTTGTTTTAAACTTATCGCTCATTCTACCTTAAAGTCCTTATTCAAGATAGGTCACTATGAGAAAGTCTTATATTATTGTTGTCAGTAATGTTGTTTAAATACTGATTAAGATTTTTTAAATGCTCCATTATTTGCACTGCTATTGTAGGATACTTGCCATGTACCTTTTTTATGTTTTCAATAGGAATGATTACCTGGATAATAATATTACCAGGGCTGCATCGATGAACAATTTCAATGAAATAGGGAGTAAGCAAGACTCTCTCTTAATTCAAGAGCTATTGGAAAATAAAGGCAAATAAAATCTTTTTGAAGTGGAAAAACTAGCATCAGTCTAGTTCTTTAGAACAGTTGGTTCTAGAACCAGTATGCCTTCAAAATACAAATTAAGGGTATTTTGAGAAGAGTCTTGGGGACAATAACATGGGTCACTCAAAGCCTTTTCTTTTAGAATTTTTGAATCCTGAGGGGTAACATCTCACAGACACAGTATTTTATTCTGTGAATTTTCCTAACACACGTCTTTAAAAAGAAGGGAAAGTATTTTACAGCTGTCAGTTTTCTATACAACTCTCACCACTTTATCCTTTAGTTAACCTGTTCAACCATATGTTTAGGAAGATGTGTTGACTGTTAATAGATATACCATCTGCTCTTTATAACAATTATGTTCTATTTTTACTTGATGCTCAAGACCTTGAGTCAGTAGAAAATGGTAGTCCAGCCATAAGATTATCAAAAACTTTCCTCTGAAGTAATCAGAAAGGCTATTAAAATGCACTGATGATTTTTTCCCCTAGAGAAAAACTCCACTGATTTTACATCTTCAAAAGACAATGTATTCGTTAAAGTAGAAAAAAATATTTTAAGTCATGACACTATTTTGCAACACTCACAGACTCAATGGAGCAGATTTAATAGATATACCTTTCATTATATTTTCCTGTCAAGGCCCAATTTTGATAATGCAAATGCCAATGAGTTATGAGAGATTGAGTTTCTCCTAAGAAGTCAAGCAGTTAGAAGATCTAATATATTTGTGAAGATTTTCTCCCTGTTATCCTTACCACTAACCTCAACTTAAAGCACTAAACCAACTATTAACCTTTCAAAAATCAATAGACCCAGAAACATGCTTGAAGTTTTTTCCCCTTCCTTACTACCTCCCAAAAAGAAGCTAACCTTTGAGACAGAATTCCTATTATCCAGATATCAAGCTGTCAGTATCATATGCAACAAAGTATTTGCTTTTTCCTTATGCTAGTCAGTTTTTCTTTTACTTCTCCTGAAGCAACAGAAACACTTGTCCTGCAATTCCACTTAAAGAGAATCCAAGTAAATTTCTGAAAAAAAGTCAAAGGTATTAAGTTTTTTATTCTAAATTCTCCCCATTAATTTTTTTGTTTTTATAATTTATCTTAATTATAGTAAAAAGAGGCTAATATATTTGATTAAACAATTTAAGGTTTGTATTCATTTAACTATGCTAAATGAGGCTCATTCTCTCTTTCATGATAATGTTAGAATCGGTTGATTGATCTTAACTATATTTGGTCTGCTACTAATAAGGATCAAGACAGTATTAAAAACCAACATTTATTGAATGACTAATATAGGCTAGCCGCTGGCCTATATTAATATATATTATTTTTCAGTAGTATAGACAGAGTTGTCAATATCCCCTAATCTCAGCCAACCTGCTCTGTAACGTGATAATATACACCATTTACAGAGTGCCATTCTGCCCCCAAGGACTGTACCAGATGCTTTACATTCAGTTATCTTGTTTGATTCTCATCACAACCCTGATAGCATAGGTGTAGTGATATTTATATAATAAATAAGAAATGGAGGCTTGGAATGAGTAAATAATCTGATAGACTCTCACAGCCAGCAAGTGGCAAAATTGAGATTTGAGACATCCAGTATTTCTGATTCCAAAGCCTGTGCCCTTTATACCAAAATTATTCCATCAGACTATTCATTACCTTTAGTTTCTCCCATAAGAAAACCTGCCAGAAGCAAAACCCATCATCAGTGCAGATGCAGATACCAAGGGGCCATAGACTCTAGAAGAAGAACAGAGTTTTATGCATAGAACTTTAAAATCCTTCTCAAGTCTAATGAACTGCAGTCAAGGAAGTGAAAAACATGGAAGGCAAAATTTCATGGAGGCCAACGTAAATAGAAAAACACATTCTTTTTCACCTCTGATTACTTATGTGCACCTGCTGTAGCCATCCTCCTCCCAGTGTCTCTTTCATACCTGGTGGAGGTGGCAGCTTCCAGAACCTCCCTATATTGCCTTCTCTTCTCACTTGCATTGCTGGTGTTAAGCTCTGTGCAACAGTGTGGTCCCAGGGACAGATCTTAGATAAGTCAATAAAATGGAGGGATTTTTTTATTTATTTTGATAGCAAACTTTATTAAACATTTTTTTCTACAATAGCTACATTCCCACAAGGCCACTTCCATAAAGTTGTCAATAGGAGCTGGTGTGAAATTGAATTCAACTATATTTACCTTTGAATGTGTCCTCCATGGCCTCCTATTAACCATCCAAGCAGGGGAAGTCCAAATGTAGATCTAAGAAGTACCACTATTGCTTGATACAAGAAAGATGGATTAAGTAGAAAACAGAGAAATGACTGTTCCATCTCTGAATGAAAATAACTCTGTGTCTTTTCATAATGACCTTTTAAATAAATTAATGATTTTATAAAAATAGCTAATGTTTTAATAAGTTAAAAAATGGGTAGCTTTTTGTCAAATGCTCCATTCCTGTGAGACCAGTTGTAGTTCAGCAAATGTCACATATAAATTTCTTATCCAGTTCAGGTTTCAAACACAGGGATCAGAGAACAGATTATCACAAACCTGCAAAGAGCCTTCTGATGTATTCACATGGGGGTGAGAAGAATCTCCTCTGCCACTGGATTCATTCTCAGCTTTCTAAGAATTCCCCGAATAAACTAGATACCACTTTCTTCCTCTTGCTTTTATTCTACCCAAGATGGAACTTCAAGTCTAGATCAGAAGTTCTCTAACTATGGAAGTTTACTATTTGAAGCATTGGTTCTCAGTGCTTTAATATGGTGAGCATCTGCAGGGTCACCTGAGGTTTTTGTTAGAATGTGGCTCACTGGGCTACATCCTTCAGGTTCAGTCTCTAAGCCTAGGCAGCTGCATTTTAAGTGCCTCAGGCGATCCTCCTGATACCAGTGGTCAAAAGGCCATGATTGAAGAAATGCTATTTCTCGACCCTCATTATAAATTCTCGTAGTTGAGTGGAAGATGCCAAGACCACTTCCTAGAATATCTCCTTCTAATTGGAAATAGCTTATGCAAGTGCAACTAGACGAAGTAGATAATTTGGATTGAAAAGGAAAAACTGGTACATACGAGAAGTATGAGTTTAATGGGCCAGAACATAAAACTGTGAATCCAAGAATGCTAAGTATGGAAAACTTCCAGAAGGAGTAATGAGAAGATGATTTAAGGAAAAAAAAACTGAAATAAGAAAGCACACATACCATAATAGTTCATGGACTTGAAATCTGAGTTTATTATACTCAAATACAATTTTAAACTAGAAATGATTTTTGTCATTGTCAGAGTCTGACTTTTGGATAACTTCATACCTTTTCAGCCAAGTTACTTACCACAAGACTTATCAAAGTTCTGACGCACTGCATATCTTTATGTCACCAGAACTACCTATGGGCACCTTCAAAGCCTTCTCAATTCCCCCGAAACGTATTGTTCTCTAAGAATGGATTGATGGGAAATTAGTGGCAGAGAACTGATAAGCATTTACAGTCAAGAAAGCATTTCTCAACAAAATACTTAGGTTCTAATGCTTTTAGTGGTGGTGAATTTAATATGAACACTTACTTTAAAAGCCTTCCATTGTCACTTATTAATGAAAATGAAATACTGATTATCATATTTAAGCTGTCAAGATGGTAGATTAAACATTTTCAGATGTTAGAGAAGAAATTTTTTATTTGCTACAACCTAAATTTGAAAAATAAACAGTAGACTAAGTCTTTTGGGTTACAATTTTAAGCCCATTTTGCTTTTGAGAAATGTCCTATAATCCTAGGACATTTTTAGCTTTGTTGTGAACGTCTCATAAGAATACAATTCATCTAGACACTTTATGCACTTTAGAGATGAGGGTTAGTTTTTAGTTTCACTCTTGAATAGCCAATTCAGCAATTCCAGGGCCCTTTTAATAATTTGATACTGCATGTGGCATCTTGCAAAAATATTTGGCATCTGATTTTAAATAGTAAGTGCTCCAAGACAGCAGAGGGCAAGATCGTTACAAGCCCAGAGTTCTTGCAATAAAAAAAAAAATTAAGGACACTGCACCGTGGAAGTTTACTCATTATTTTTTCTTTTTCTCTCTATTACTAGAAATAATGGATGACTGTTCAACCAATTGCAATGGAAATGGAGAGTGTATCTCTGGCCATTGTCATTGTTTTCCAGGATTCCTTGGGCCTGACTGTGCGAGAGGTAATGTTGCTCTGTTACTCCAGTTGGCTTAGGGAAATACATGTCGTTTGAGAACTCGGGACCAGTAGCAATAGGAGGAGGAGGAGAAGTGGCAGTAGTAGTAACAGCAACAGCAGCAGCATCTACCCCACCGCCACCACCACCACAGCAAAAGCTGAGCACTTGCCCTGCCAGACGCTGTTATAAACACTCTGTTACCTCTTCGGATTCATACTTACTGCAATAGCCCGGTGAGGTAAATTAGTTTATTGGGCAGAGTAACAACCCCAAAGAGGTGAAATAGTCAGAGTTGCCTGACAGGTGGAATTTGTACCCAGGTCGCGTCTATAACTGTTTATACACACATCCATGTAAATTGGAAGGGACAGGCAGTCACCGAACTGGTAAGCAGCCTTAGAAAGTATAAAATGGCAAGTCATAAGTTAAACTTGGCAAACTTTACTTTTTCCTAGACTTGCCCATGGTTTAATTCTTGAAAAGCTTTACGTATGTCACACCGTGTTTCCCCATAGGCTTACAGTTATTACTGTAGAGATACTTTCTGCTCATTTTCAGTATATTCTTACAGTTTTCAGTCGGCTGATGCTTTAATCTCAGGTTTTCCAGCCACTCAGTTTCCTTAGATTAAATTCTGCTCAGCTGAGAATTCTATAGCACTTGCTGGCTTCCCAGGAGCATGATAGGTATTGCCAATGTGGAGATAAGGAATAAAGATGATGGCTGGTATTAAAAATTGAATGAGACAAAAGATGCAGGCCCTGCCCTCAAGGAGCCCATAGTTTTAATAGGGAGCCAACTATGGTAAAGCAAAGTATTCTAATAAATGTTTGCATGAGGTGTCATGGGAGTAGACATCTGTCCAGCATAAATCTATTCAAATGTACAACTCTTTAAAGGTAACATTTTATATTTTAGTATATGTGCTGCCGAAGCGAGCACTAAAGGTAACATTTTATAATACAAATAACTCCCCTATTAGTTTTTACATTTTTCAGGTCTTTCTTTCCAAAAGTGGCATACATCTGTTTGACGAGGAAAAGCCATAAGAGAAAAAATCCCTAGCTTGAAATAATAATAATAATAATAATAATAATAATAATAATAATAATAATAAATAGTTGCTTAAGAGTATGGTGGGATCAAAAGCAAATACTTGACATAATTTTTATACTTTTATCACTTATCCTTACCACTCCCATAAGAGGGAAATTCTACTTGGAATCACAAACACATGCTTATTTAATAAAGGTTAAGAGAAAAAAATACAAATTGTTGCCTGAAATATTATACAAGAATCAATAGAAAATTGCCCCTTCGGAGATTTTAAAAGCTTTCTGAGAACATTACAAGTTCATTTGCCAACCTTCAGATTCGTGCCCTGTGCTGTGTGGCGGGAATGGAGAATACGAGAAAGGACACTGCGTCTGCCGAAATGGCTGGAAGGGGCCAGAGTGCGACGTTCCAGAAGAGCAATGCATTGACCCGACATGCTTCGGTCACGGCACCTGCATCATGGGAGTCTGCATCTGTGTGCCAGGCTACAAAGGAGAAATATGCGAGGAAGGTCAGAGCCCCATTTTCATCTCTTGCTTCAGGCTTTTCTCTCACCAAACTGTCCAAGTGTCATTGTGTGCTTTTAGTAGAGACGCAAGTCATCTTTGCAAGCTGTAAATGTTCAATATGTGTTTAGTACGCAGAGCAGAGGGCTGGAGTCGGGGGAGTTCATGTCTCTTCAGACAGTTTCTAATATTAACGTGAGGCTGTGTCTGTGACACTTGCCGAGTGGTGAGGAAAAATGGTGCTTCCCCCCTCATTTCTAATATTGTTTTATAACTTGAGAATTTCCATACTGATGATATTAGGTATTAGTTCATATACTTTTGTTATTACACAGTACATCTTACTTTAAAGCACGTGATAAAAATAATAATATATGCACATTTGGAGCCATTTTCTTAAATGTTTTCTTTGGGAGCGATTTGTAATTACCATTATTATCATTGCTTTATATTATTTATTTTTACATACCTCGTGCTGAAACTTGACCTCCGTGCCTAAAGAAGCCAACTTACCACTAATGAGTTTCAAAGCAGTGCCTTTATATTACAGTTCACCCCAAAGGAACCTTTACACACACACACACACACACACACACACACACACACAAACGTAGTTTGAAATGCCAATAGTTTTCTCATTTAAAGACACACATTGGAAAATAAGTTTACTAGTAATCAGACCCTTTTCATGCCACATTCCTCAAATAAGACTGATTTCAGAAATAATATTAAACCATTACCATGGGAGATGGTCTCATCACAACTGTTGTTCAGGAAAGAGGCTGCTGAAAATGCACTATAATTGCTTTTTAAAGATGGCTCATTAAGACTATTACACAGCATTCTAAAGGGTTTAATCTCATTCTGCTCCAAGAGTTTAGCTTTCCACCTCCCTTTAGCAATAGTAGACTTCTGGTGTGAAGATTGTATCTGTTCCAGTGAGTGGCATTGGGCCTAGACAGGACACCAGAGTACTTCTGGAAATTGTTTTTATGGTGATCCAACCACAATCATTATATTTAAGTTGCAAACTCAGATGTTTTTGGACATATGTATGGTCACCAAAATGTGGTATCTCTCACAACACCTACAGTTCACCATGAAAATATTTGACCTAATTAATTTAGACTCATCTAACTAAAATTTGGGAGCAACTGAAAAATGGCTTAGCTTACATTTCCCTTCTAGGGATCACTAAGAAAATTTGTGGAATAACCAAGATAGCAAGGAAGAATGCTCACCATATTTAACAGTATGAACTTGTCAAATGCAGTAGAAAAGAATATTTAAGTCAAACATCACAGACTGGAAACTCACAAGCTCGACTGGGCTTATGGATGGATTTTGTTTGGTTCACACCAGTGGTGATGGTGGGAGTGATTTTGTGGTTTTTTTTTTTAATGTGATCCACTTGCCAAAATTTAAAAATAGAGAAGTGTCCTATAAAAACCTCTCTTTTGCGTCTCTGGAACAACTGGAAAATCTGATAGCCCTGGGCCCATGTTCCTTTGTGGTGATGATCACCTGGAACAAAGGAGAAGCAGTTTCTGTTAAACTGGTTCACTCCCAACACACGGGCTTCTTCCATCCAGTTTGTCTGGGTCATGTAGGCTGCTTGCTGGCCCATTCAGCCATATGACTTTGTGCCTCTGATCTAAGTAACTTACCTACTCATTGAAGGTGGACTTTTAATAAAATAAATTATACTAAATTAAATCTTATTTTGTTTGTTAAAGTTGTGTTTTAATAAAACAAAATGGCCTCCTTCTAAAACAATATTCTGTACTTTTAGACTTTCCCTTTCACTCCAAATAATGAACAAAATCAAATTAGATGTACCTTTTAGTATTTATTTGCTGATTAGCTCAGGTAGTAAAGCATTGTGCTAATGACCTTGAGATTTGAGGTTAATTGTAATGGCAATAGCACTAATTATAATAATGCTTAGTTAGGTTTACTCTGTTCCATGATTGTAGGCTACACCCAAGACCAGACCGGGTCTTGCGAATAAAGGCAGGTTTTTATCAGTCTGTTTCCATTGCTGGAAAAGTAATTCAAAGCACACATCCTCATTATGGGGAGTTATTTTAGTCTCATCTTATTTGTATTGGGAGAGTAGAAAATCAGAAATCAACCTTGTCATTTCCCATGGAATGGTCACTCAGTTAAAAGCACAAAACAATTTTCCCCAAGACAAACACAGGGATCTACTCTTAAGGGTTTAAACCTTTGTTAGAATGTGTCCAAAAAATTTCCAAACTCACAGAATCAGAGACAAATAGAATTGTGTCTGTGATATTCTAAAACCCTGAAAACTACATCACAGCATCCTAATGGAAGGAAAAGGCATGAAAAAAAAACTTGAATAATTTTTAAAATTAGGTTTACAAATGTTGCATTTTCAGTGTTTCCAAGAAATTAACGAAAGATTATAATAAATTCATTGTATTGTATGTTTTCACACAACAGTCAGCTCACTTAACACCTAATAATGTAAGCTTAGAAAAAGGTATGTATGTTTTAGTATTTTATATATTTATGTATTTTTATATTTGTGGACATATTTTATAGTAGTATATTTGTATATTTTATGTATTTACTTATTTATTTTATATTATCTGTATAATTATTATGTATATCTTCTCTAGTCACATCAAGTGAAAGGCATTTCTCAGGTCTGTGATTCCAATTTCAAAAAAGACAAGGAAGGACTCCCCAAAAATCCTTGGGCTTTTTGGCAAAGCCGAGGAATCCCTATCAAAGGCCCACACTGGCACACCCACCCCTATGTGTGGGAATACTACACACTGCTCACACTTTTATACAACAGATGTATGGTTTCCTTCGTCTTCTAATTTTAGGATTCAACCTTTATGATACCCTCCCATATTTTTTAAGTGTGAATTGTCCTCTGGTTTGAATCCAGCCTTTGCATGAAACATTTTTACCTAATTAAAACAGTATTAGTGACATAGGAGGAAATCAGTGTGCATATCTCAGTTTCATTATCCTAAGGTATATAGGCCACACCTGTTCACTTTTAACCTTTTTCCTCTTTTTTGGCACCTTCAGAGGACTGCTTAGACCCGATGTGTTCCAGCCATGGCATCTGCGTAAAAGGAGAATGTCACTGTTCTACTGGTTGGGGAGGAGTCAACTGTGAAACCCCACTTCCTATATGTCAAGAGCAGTGCTCAGGACATGGGACTTTTCTTCTGGACACTGGAGTGTGCAGTTGTGATCCCAAGTGGACAGGATCTGACTGCTCAACAGGTACATTGGAGTTACTTCTTTCTCTTCCTTCCTCTACTCCCAAGTCCTCATTGGTCTTTGCCTTTCAGTGGTACTTCTCAAAGTCTGATCTGTATGCCTTCATGGGTCATAAGTGACTTCCAAGTATTTCCTAGGCTAGTATTTGACTGAGTTTTCATAGGCAACATACTACTGGGCTTGTAATTGTATCTTTCATTGTTGTCAGTCTGGATTTGAACCTCTGCCTTCATTCTGCATTCTCTTGCAGTCATTTCTTCCTTTCCTATGTCGCCTACTATAGGCTCTCTATAGGTTATTTCAAATCGGTATCCCCCCCAAACTCAAATAATCCTTCATTTCCAGTCATCTGCTGAGTATCTCCGCTGGGTGTTCCATCACTTGAAAATGGAACTTAGCTCAGGAACTCTATTTATACCTTGCCATATTGCCACCCAATTACTATTCCCACAACTTGGCTTTCCTTTTCTTATCCCCTACCTTAAAATCAGCAATAGATCCACTGTCAGCAATCTCCACTGTCCAGAGATAGACTTCAAATATCTTCGCGTGATATCAAAAGCCCACCAAAAACCATTCCAAATCTCTGTCTCCAGCCTGTCTTCTACTTCTGCTTCCTGCATAAATCCCTCCTTCTGCAAAAGGACTCTTATATGCTCTGCTCACTCCCGGTATATCACCCGCTCACACTTTTCTTGGTGCCCTTTCCTCAGCATGGAATGCTGGTACCTTTCCACCTATGAAAATCCAACCCATCCACCAAGACCAACTACAGTTTTAGGTATTCTATAAAATCTCTCCTGATCACATTGAGAGGATCTTCTAAAATCCTACTGTACTCATTGCTAGAAAGTAAAATTGGCATCGTGATGTAGCTATTTGTGTACATGATTTGTTTTTCCACCACCTAAACTGAAAATAATGGGTCATTCTTTATCCTTTTTTTCCCCTTATCCTCAGGACATGTGCTCATCAAATGAGTAGAATTAATAAATAATAACTCCTATGGAACCTCTGCCTATGAATTTTGTTGAGGATATAAAATGCCATGTGCTAAACAAGAAAGATTAGAAGCTCTGTGAGACTTCTTGTACCACTGAATTCATTTATGAACCAAAAAGTCTGTAGTCTTATGCTATAAAGAAACAAGAAAATCCCTCTGTTAAGAGCATTAATTCTGACATACTACTTTACAAAATTTTGTTGCCTCACATAGAAATAATATGGGAGAGAAGATTGCATTTTATAGTTTCAGAAATGAATAAAATGATAAAAACAATGTAATAATAACTAAAACGCAGACCTTAAAAATTATTCACTTATTTACTGAGCAGACATATGTGTGCCTGCTGTGTGCTTGGCCTGGTGCTTGGTGCTGGGGCTATAGTGGCAAACAAGATGGATGTGGCTCTTGCACAAGAGAAGCTTATAGTCTAATGGAAGAGACACATAGAACAAACTAGAAGATGGTTAGAGAAAGAAGGTAGCTGGGTATTGTGGCTCTAACCTGATTACTGATTTATTTGCTAAATGTTATTGAACCCCTTCCAGCCTTTCATGTGTCAGACATAGTATGTCTAGAGCTTCAAGTTTAAAGCAAGAATGTTAATGTTTGCATTATTACTAAAGCACGCACTCACATAATTGTTATGTAATAGGCACTATTCTAAGTGGTGTACATGTATTTTTGTGAGGTAAGTCCTATCATTGTGCCCACTTTATAGATGAGGAAGCTGAGACACAGAGAGGTTAAATAACTTGTCCAAAGTCAACTGTATAATAGTTATCAGAGCCTAAACTTGGACTAAGGTATTCTGGCTTCACATTCCATACATTTAACCTCTGTGGTGTATTGTATTGTACTGTCCTCTCCCCTAGGAGCCCATCAGCTAATTCGCCATATAAAAAGTCTTATTGTTGGACTATGTGCAGGGTCAGGTGCGGCAGAGCACAAAGAGGGAGCCGTGGGGGTATTTCTGTGAGAAGAGGCCCTATAGTCAGGCAAGACATTGAAGAAGTCAACACTTGAATCAACATTAGAAAGATGATTACATGTTTATCATGTGGACAAGTGGGGAAAGAACATTCCAGGAAGAAGGAGTAACTTAAAGAAATAGAGATGTGAATTCAAATGACACAGTTGAGGATTTGCAAGTCGTTGGGTGGAGCTGCAGCCCAGGAGTCCAGAGGAGACATGGGCAGGAACTGGAACACAGGAGTTTTATTTGCACACCATGCTAAGGGATCTGCATTTCCCCTCAACACAATAAGAAGCCACTAAGTGGCTTATAATAAGCTGCATATTGGATAGACCACTCTGACAGCAACTGAGAGGACTGATTAGAGATGCATGGTATGGGGACATAAGGGACAAGTGCAATGTAACTATTAGAGTAGCCCAGGAGTGGAGTGCTGGGGAGAGCCTGGGCTAAAACTGCAGCTGTGAGAATAGTGAGGCAGAGACTGACTAGAAAGGAGTTACCATGGCAGGGGACAGACAGAGAGGAGCCAGGGATAACTATCCTGGGTGGCTAGGTAAAAACACCATCAGCTGAGCCAAAAAAGCCCAGACAGAAAAACAGGTGTGGTGAAGTCAGTTGTGGATGTGCTGAGTTAAAGCTGTCTGCAGAACATCCGGGTGGGGATGTCCAGTGAGGGATTGATAGTCAAGAATGGAACTAATGGGAGAATCTGAACTGGACACAAATGTTTAGGATATAGTTCAGACCTTAGGAATGCACATTATTGTTCAGGAAGATGCAGAAAATGAGAGTAAAGAAAGCCAAGACCCTAGAGAACACCAATATGTAAATATCTCTACCTTAAGAAGGCTCTTAACATTTAGTCAAAAACTTGCCTCTTTATATATGACTTAATAAATATTTATTGATTGAGTAGTGATCTGTATCATACAATTTCTCCCTAAGGCGACTCACATCTGTATGTGTCCTTCCTGATGCCTCAGAATTGGGCAAAACCTTTGGCAATATACCAGTCACCAGTTGTACAAATTCAAATATTTGTATTTCCAATGAATCAACATGAAATTCATTGTGCTGAGTTTCTCTTTCCCCAGTCCACCCCTTCCACCTAATACACAAAGACATGCACCAATCCTAGCAGCAGAAATCACTCAGAAGGGGAAGAAAGGGCTAATTATGAACATGCCTCTACACTTGCCCCTCCCCCCTTCCAAATGAATTACCCTAAACCCTGCCCCACTCTTCCCTCACCTCAGATCACCCTTATCCACCCAAACAAATCAAATGACGAGGAAAAGTAATAGTCCCATAGAAGATTAGGCATGGAAGAAAGTGTAGAGATATCTGCTTCAGTGTTTCATAGATGTGGTGGTTTCTAGTCCCTCTGCCTCAGCATCACTAGAGATTCTAATATTTGGAGGCACAGAGACATTAAATGGTTTGCCCATAGGTAAAAGCCAGTGCAGTGTTCTCACTTAATTATTCATTTGCCAAACATTTATTGAGCCCCTATTATGTACCTGTCAGCGTGTGAGGTGATGAAACAGATCCATAGCTGGGGAGACAGTTGTGAACAAAGAGTTTAAATGTCTCTCACTAAGTGCTCTAAGAGAGAGAGAAGCAATGCACAAGGTGTATTTCGCATTACCTGAAGGTCGAGGAAGTGGTCACAAAAGACTTCACAGATCATGAAGGGGTCTGTATACCATACCTGTGAGTTTGGACTCGAGCCTGAGGACAATGGGAAAGCCATTGAAGGGATTTAAAGAGGTTAATATCATGACCATGTTTGTATTTTGTTTTACTTTCTTAAAGATTTTTTTTATTTATTTGAGAGGGAGGGCAAGAAAAAGAGCACAAGTTGGGGGGAGGCAGAGGGAGAGGGAGAAGCAGACTCCCTGCCGAGGAGGGAGCCCGATGCGGGGCTCAGTCTGAGGACCCCAAGATCATGATCCGAGCAGAAGGCAGATGCTTCACCAACTGAGCCACCCAGGGGCCCCTACTGTGTTTGAATATTAAAATGATCACTCTGGGGCACCTGGGTGGCTCAGTGGGTTAAAGCCTCTGCCTTCAGCTCAGGTCATGGTCTCAGGGTCCTGGGATCGAGGCCCATATCAGGCTCCCTGCTCAGCGGGGAGCCTGCTTCCTCCTCTCTCTATGCCTGCCTTTCTGCCTACTTGTGATCTGATCTCTCTCTCTCTGTGTCAAATAAATAAAAATGTTTTTAAAAAAAGTCTTTAAAAAAATAAAATAAAATGATCACTCTGAAAGTAGTTTGGATAATATAGTGAAAAGTGATGAAAACGTGGTATAAGGGAATTTAAGCACAGATGGAGACAAAAGGATGGATATGAGAGAAGCTAGGAAACAGGACTTGGTTACTGGAAACACGTAAGGGGAGGTAGGAATTTTCACTAACTCTGTGATGTCTACAGTGGGAGACTGGATGAATGGTGACACCACTAACAGAGAAGTGAATTGTTTATCCATGAAACAAGTTTTCATCGAGCACCTACTATGTACCGTGTGCTAGGATCTTGGGACCCATCAGTGAGGAGAACAAAGATTGCTGCACTACTGGGGCTTGCAGTCTGGCGAGATGAAAACATGAACAATGGAGGTGCCTGACTGGCTCAGTCGGAAGAACATGTGACTCCTGATCTCAGGGTTGTCAGTTTGAGCCCCATGTGGGGTTGGGAGATTACTTAAATAAACAAGACTAGAAAAAAAAAAACAACGATGAACACGTTTCAAGATTTTAAAAAATGAGGAACTTGAGGGCCAGAGAGATTAAATAACTCATCCAAGACCAATGGCCTGGCTAGTTGCAAACCTGCAGATAGAAACCAGTTCTGATTTTATTCCACACCTGGCATTCTTTTCAGCTCTCCATCCTCACCCCTGCCAAAGGAAGAAGGAAGAGTTAGATAGGAGCTGAACTCCAGTGAATAGATGAGCTTACAGAAAAGGGAAAGTTCAAGGAGATGAAGGGCATCAAATATCAAGTGCACAAATGATACATTTTTGTCCAGAGATCCCGGATGATCCTGGACCCAATAGAAAAAGAACACTTAGAAGCATCTCTTGCTCAAAGAAGCAAAAGGGTAGATAGGTATGACCCAAAACTCAGCAGCCTCTCAAGCAAAAAGCCTTCCTAATAAAACTACCAAATTGAAAAATAGGGGAAGGAAATGCCTTCCAAATCTCTAGTGCCACAGTAGGAATAGTCCTTCTGTGATTTTTAAGCTCCATAAAGGTTGTTCCCACAGAGCATATTTAACCATCAAGATGATCTCACTGTGCAGACTTTTAATTGAGTGTGCTCAGTACAGGAAGCAATTTAACATCTGATTCTTATAATGGATCATGTCATTTCAAAGGTGGATATGCTCTTTGCCATTGATCATTTTCTTCCTCTAAGCACATGAAGCTTAGCTGTTAGCATGTTAACTGGGCTGCTCTGATACCAAGAGGACTGCAGCGAATAGTTTACTGATGATTTTAGGTCTGTTTGCCGGTACGTTGTGTATTGTTAGCAGCACTGAACTGATACTTGATATAGGTTTCTCTCACCTGAGGGTCTCATGGTACTTCACAAAGGTTAACTCATTAGTCTTTTAAAAAAACCTCAAGAGGAATACAATCGAAGCTTGTTATAACATGGCTGAGATTTGGATATACCACAGGTCAAACCATGCTCCCTTAAAACAGAACTCCTTGCCATGAAATCTCAGTAATACATTTAAGCTATGCTAAGGATATTGGCCCTAACCTCTACTATTGTCATTTTAAAATGCATCTACTATATTTCTTTCATAAAATCTGGCTTCTCCTAGTCACACAGTCTTTGAGGGGGAACATAAAAGCAGAGTTCAGAGCTTTGTAGTCCTCTCTCCTTGATGAAACTTCCTCTGAGCCACCCCATCTATTGTTACTCATAGATAACTGACAGCAAAATTCATAGAAGGTAAGCAGTCATGTAGAGAGGACAACTCTTGCTCTTCTCTAATGTGATCCTCTCTCAGTATACTGTATCTTAGAAGTAGATTAATCAGCTAGAGAGAGATGGAACATTCAGCCCTGAGATATTTCTGAACATTCTATTTGCTATACAACAGAAACCATATGAGGTACTATCATTGTGTACCCCCATCCAAGCAGGGTCAGTTCCTGAAGATCCCATAAGGCTTTGTTGTAAGGATATTTGTTTTCAGGCTAGCCTATGACATGTGTCTATCTTGTCCATCAGAGAGATGACAGTATATGTATGTGTGTATATATATAGTCACAGCACAATGACCTTGAATGACTCACTTAACTTCTTGGAGTCTCAGCTGCCTCATTTGTGAAATGGTAGATTAGCCAAATGGCCTTTGAGACCCCTTCCAACACTGAGATCTATGATTCTTGATCCTGTATATTGAGCTTTTGACACTGATTATGAATGCCTCATGGACACAGTCCATAAACTCTCTTAACTCCATATTGTTTATGGTGAGAAAATATTAATTGTAAATAGTTTTGTTTTCATTATAAAGACATCCACGCTTTGATATATAGACCATGTTGTTTGAAAATTTACCTCTATTTGTAGAGGTACGCATATACATACACACATATACGTGTGTGTGTGTATATATATATATCTTCATTATAACAATGTCTCATTATGTTTTTAAGTGTTCCCTAATGGATGGTGATATGCGTCTACTAATAAAGCAGATAATTAGAGGAAGAAGTTGTAAGAGGCTTTCCTTGATTATACAAGTACTATATGCTTTAAAAAACATTATTATTTCCCCTTTATTGAAAGTGCCAATAATCAAAAGATTTTCATCCGACCATACATGTCTACCACATACAATGTATCACTTCCCTGTAATTTCTAAGTATTGATCAGACCGTTTGAAATGATTAGTGTGTACACTGTATTTTTCCGACAGACATTACAGGAATAGCAGGGTCATAAATGCCACTTGATAAAGAAGCTTTGTTCAAAATGTAGTGCACACGCTATGGGCACAACTATGTAGCCATTCATCATGCCAGTGAAGAGAAAAATGTACTCATATATAAAATAACAAGAATTTAGCATCTTCCATAGAAAAGAGATAATTAATGTAACCAGATAGGAGCCTAGCATTGCAAGTGCTTTTCCCTATTCGGTTTTGGACACACACCTGAATTTTTAGGAACAGTAGCTGAGCTCTCCGAAGAAATGTTTCTGTTAGTTAGCAAACAGTATTAGCATATCATAATGCTACATATTCCCTGTACTTAAAGAAAAGCTCGAATATAGACAGCTAGCCACTGAAACATGATAGGAGGTTTTATAGTGCTTTTTAGCCTACAAGGACAAAAAGCTTATGACTAATCCCTATATAGGCTTCATTAACTTGCTATTCAAAGTATGACAATCTCTAATAAAATTTATTTTAAAGTAAATCTTTTTCTATTCAGTAAAAGAATAGAGAATAAACCTTCAGGTGGCTCTGATTTGATTGATTTAATCAAAAAAGAACCCTGCTTGATGCAATGGCTACAGCATTAACACTACAGTGAGGTCCCAAAAAAAAGTTCCTTTAAAAAAAAAACCATTAACTCTGAATTATTGAATCAGTAAGTGAAGTTCATTGGTGGCACTAGCAAAACAACTCAAAAACCATCCTTAAGAGAATTACAAGTCAAATTATTTGTGTAAGACTAAATCCACAGATATATCTTTGGGAGGTGTGAGGTACGAAGTAGAAAAAATGACGCTATTATCATGATTTCCTGGCAACATGTCCCACTCAGAGATAGTCACCCCAAGCCTTTTTTTTTTTTTGGTCTTGAGTGAATAGAAATTGAACTTCAAAATATTCTCCTATTCAAAAATCCCTTTTCTTTATAAAAGAGAATTCATTTAATGACCATTAGATTGTATATATATAGTCAGGTGATTCAAAACACACCAAATATCAAATGTTTTCAAGATATATCTTACATTTTGTTCTGAGACCATGAAAACCACACCTGTAATGCCAGCATTAGCAGGAAGCAATGCAAAATCCAGTGGAACTCCGGACAATTTGACAAGTTTGAACGGAGAGGTAAATTTGCAACTGCCTCTCTGTAAATCTGAGCTAACTACTGACTGTTCTAGGACATTAAAGCTTTAAAATTGTTTTTCAAACCAGAGACATATATTTAAATAAGGTGGCAATCGTGAGGCAAGAAAATGTAAGTAAGCATGAGTGTGAAGAGATATGCTTATTTGCATGGGTAAAGTACAGTCACTAATGAGGAATGCATTTGTACACATCGATAGCAGCATCTAAAGAAAACAGGCAAATTTTGTGTTTCACTTGAAATACATTCCTCTCATTTACTTAGACTCTTATTCTGAATCCTGGATTCGTTTGCTAGTGGGCATTTTTCTTGGTTGTTGTTTCTCTACATGAAGTGAACTCGGACCCAGCAAAGGGTCTATCTAAAAGGTGTATTTGGCCCTGTAGGTGGGATCCTGTAGGGAGCTGGGTGCCCCCCTGCACAGGGTGGCCTGCTGCCTGGCAGTCCTCTGCCAGGGCAGAAGGAAGTGGAAAATGTTTTATAGTGGAGACTGCTGTGAGAGGTTAAAGGAAGCCAGAATGCAGTTGTACAAAACTGGTGGCCAGGACATGGGGAATGGATCAAAATACGTCCCAATCCCATTTGTCAAAAATCAAATGATTGGAGATTCTGAAGAGCATCTCATATATCTCTCCCCACCAATAAAGTAAATGATACTTTTATTCCTAAAACACAAATATCCTACATTTATCTGATGGTTTTAATTTTTTCTCCAAATACCATTTTCTTCATTTCATCATTATAGACATAATATGGAGTCATTATTTGATGTTGGATTGCACATTGATTGATGATGATGCAAAAATACCTGAAGGCCTATTCCAGATATTCTGAGTCATTGGAGAGAAGGAGAAGAGGGATGGGAAGGACAGAGATTAGTACTTCATGAAAGAGTAAGGACAATACATTTTCACATTAGGTGGAGCTCATAGAAATTCTGAATGGGGCGTTGCAACTGCTATAAAAAACTTGACTTGTACCTAAGCTACCGAATTCCCAGTAACCTAGTGAAAGGTTTTCTGGGAAACCCTCTCATACTGTCCATAAGGTATAAGTAGAGTAGGTAATAGTTTCCTCATTTTATAGTTGAAGGAACTAATTTGCTTTGAGACACAAGACAACTTACTTTATTTTGTATGCTTCGGAGTTGAGGCTGGCACTGGGGGGTGGGAGGGAAGGGATAAGGTGGATGGGTTATGGACATTGGGGAGGGTTTGTGCTTTGGTGAATGCTGTGAAAGATGTAAGCCGGATGATTACAGACCCGTACCCCTGGGGCAAAGAATAAAGAGATAAAATTAAAAAAAAAATTCACAGCCCAATGCCCTGTTCTAAAGATCACTGCAGACTCTTTTTTTTTTTTAATCTTACTTGTGACTTGCTGAGTTTCTTGAATGTAAAGACACTTGTCTTCCGTTAATCATAGAAAGTGTTTCATCATTATTTCTTTAAATCTTGATTTTCCCACATTCTCTATTACCTCCTTTTGGAAGCTCCATTAGACTGCCCCACTCTGACCTCTATGTCATTTACTTCTTTTTCCTATTTTCCATGTCTTTGTTTCTTTGTCATAGAAAATTTCTTCAAATTTGTCTTCTGGCTTACTGAGTATCTCTTCAGCTCTGTTTATTATGTCTAACCCTTCCACCGAATTTTTGATTTCAGTGATTACTTTTTATTTCTAAAATTTTAAAATAGTTATTTTTTTCAAATATTCCTCATTGATTTTTGGTAATTTTTTCTTCTTTAATCCTGTTTCTGGTTACACCCTTTTCTTTAAACACATGAAACAAAGTTATTTAATATGATGAGAAGTGTAGCAGGTCAAATCTTTGTGGGTCTGGGTCTATGGTTTGTAGTTCTATCAACTCCCGCATATAATGGCTTGCTTTCTTGTTTCTGTTATTTTTTTCTTGTGAGTTCAAATATGTTGAAATTCTCTTTAAGTCCTGTGTGAAGCCAGTATTCCTCTGGGGAGGATTTACATTTGTTTGTGCCAGGAACCCATCTCCTACAGATCAGGGTAAACCTTAAATTAGAAATCTCAGGTCACAATTTTTTTGACCATACGGATAACATAAATTCAAGCCCCACGCCTTCATGAAACTTGACTAGTGGCCGTGAAATCTAGGAAAAAGCTAGTTACTTAATATCTTCAGACCTAAGCCTGAGACAGATCATTTTCTTCTAGTCTGTCTTTGCAAGGTACATTTTCTTCTAGATGGGTTTCAAATATGGATATCCAGTCCTGCATCAGCCCAAAGTTTAGCTAATAATCTGTTCCCCCCCACTCTGGACCCTCACCAAAATGATATACAGCAGATGCCTCTGGTGTCCTGGCAGAGCTCGTACTCTCAATGCAATCTTAGGCAAATCGGCCACTCTGGGTCTCAATTTACACATCTGCAAAATGTGTTTTTCAGCTAAGTGCACATTTAAAATCTATTTTTAGTAATTTCCATATTTTTTACTCTAAGTGGAGAAAAAAATTTAAGTTCCAGTTAAATCAAGAATTCTTCCTACTGAAGTATGGGTAAACACATTAGAGTCCAACAAACTTAAAAAGAGTTCATTTCATGCTAGCAAAATGGTTCAGTTAATGTGCACTAGGAGAACATTCTGAGAAGTATTGTTCAAAAGATATTTCTGAAACCATAGCAGTCAAATTAACAGTGGAGTCAAGAATAAACAGTTTCAACAATCAAAGAGAGCTTCCCACACTTCTCTGCTAGGTCCATTTATTTTTTAAATTTTATTCTGCATGTAAAGCATCGAGCGTTTAAAGTACTCTAAATACCACTGCCTACTTTCTTTTCCAGCACGCTTCCTTTTGTTCATTTCCTTGTTGACAGACTTACTGGCATAATTATGGAATGTTTTTACTAGATCAGATCTTAGAGAAAACCTAGTTCTGCCCCTTCCTTTTACAGGAGAGAAAACTGAGGCTTGTGCTGGGTCATGCAGCTTATTAGGCCCATAGTTAATATAAGAGATAAGTCTCAGGATTTCTGACTTAGACCTTTTTTTCAATATACCATTCAGAGAAGCTTGCCTAGATTCAGATACTACCTTTCCATTGTCAGCACTGGCACAATGAGCATATACAAGGCAGCATCCCAGCACTTCTTCCTTTACTGTCAGAAAATTATGAAAATTGTCAGAGTTTCGGGACAGAAAAAATTCAGACAGAAACGAACTCACATCCCACCTCGGCTTCTAAGTTACTGTGAGATCTCGAGTAAGTTACTTGGTTTTTCTGAGCTTCTCCTATAAAATGGGGAAATAATTCTTACTCTGTAGGGTAAGGGTTAAATGAGATAATATATGTGAAACACCTAGCGTAATGCTTCTCCCATCATAGACATTAAATTATAATAATAAATGGTAGCTATTATTGTCATTATATTTCAATTCTCATTGTAAAGACACATTTCAAAGACAAATCTTTTGTAAGTAGAAGATAAATTAGTAGCTGTCGCAAAGAAATTCATTTTCAGATACTGTAAAGCTGAATTAGTTTAAAAGAGTATGAAAATTCTCTCTACTCCAAGTCATTGCATGCTTTTGTTCCTACCTAAATGGTGTTATTTCCTGTGTTTGTAGGATAGATGTTTTACTGAAAAGTTGGCTAAAAAGTAGTTGTTCTGTCTTTTCACTCCTTTTAAGTTCTGCTATTCATTATAAAATCACAGTCAAAGAAAATTTATATTCCTGGTATGTCAGATAAGATTAGAGTTCAGTGACAGGAAATACCTCCCTCAAGGAAAAAAAAAGAGTGGCTTAAACAAGATATAAGTGTGATTTTTCTCTCACACAAAAGAAATCTAGAGGTAAGCAGTCCAAAGCTTGTGTGATGACCCCAGAAAGAAAGCTTCTTTTCACTCACACCTCTCCTCTCCCCAGGATGGACTCTTATTCTCATAATATGTGATGGCAGCCAGTTTTCCAGCTACCACATCTTTGTTTCAGGCACTAAAACACGGACTAGGGAGAAGGGAGAGGCCTTGTTCCCTCTCTTTTTTTAAAGAGTTTTTTTATTTGTTTGTGACAGAGACAGCACGAGCAGGGGGTGGAGGGAGGGACAGACAGAAAGGGAGAAGCAGACTCCTTGCTGAGCGTGGGCCTCCATGTGGGGCTCAATCCCAGGACACCAAGATCATGGCCTGAGCTGAAGTCAGATGCTTAACCAACTGAGCCACCAAGGTGTCCCTGTTCCCTCTCTTTAAAGGAGAGAAGCTACTTCTGGAAACCTTCATTTGTATCTCATTGACCAATACTAAGCCACATGACCATACCTGGATGCAAAGGAAGCTGAGAAATGTGACTTTTATTTAAGGGAGCTATGTGCACAAGTAAATAACTTCAAATTTCACTGTAGTTTTCTAGCTCTCAACCAACACAACAGGGCAACGTGAGCAGCTCTGTGATTCACTGAGTCCCCAACAGAAAGACAAACACAGGGCTCAACAGAAATAAAACTTTTCGGTGCATAAACAATGAATCTTGGAACACTGAAAAACTAAAATGAAATTAAGAAAAAAAGCAGTAAAACACTGCACCTATGGATCTTCTCCAAGATTTGGTATGGAAATGAATTAAAGTATCTCCTTATTAGTTTTTATATTTACTTCATGTTGAGGGCGTCTGGGTGGCTCAGTCCTTAAGCGTCTGCCTTCAACTCAGGTCATGATCCCAGGGTCCTGGAATTGAGCCCCGAGTCAGCTCCCTGCCTAGCGGGAAGTATGCTTTCCCTCCACCCCCCCCCCCCTTGTGATCTCTCTCTCTCTCTCTCTCTCTCTCTCTCTCTCTCAAATAAATAGTAAATAAACTCTTTATATTTACTTCATGTTGAAATGATAATACTTTAGATATATTGGGTTAAATAAATAAAAATTATTATTATTTATGTAAAAGAATTTCACTTGTGTTTTTAAACATTTTAGTGTAACTCCTAGAAAATTTAAAATTTTTCAGGTGGCTTGCATTGGAGGCTCACATTCTATTTCTACTGGACAGCCCTGCATATGGCAGTATTAACTTTAGCCTACAAAATATAATCAAATGTATCTTCCAAATTAAACTGATCCTATTCAGATACCAAGGTACCTGAACAAGTAAATTTATAGTATAGGATCGCTGGTAAAGTTAGTTATATGTAGAGGTCTACCAAAAGTGATGATTTTTGTTTTAGTATAATTGACCAAGAATCCTTCTTGGCAATAATAAGACAGCAATGATAACCATTACTAAACCCACCTCTAATGTGTGACAATAAAACTATAATAAGGAAGCATAAAAGAATGCTTATATCTCTATTTCTTAAGACAGGAGAAGCACTGATTCATTAACAGAGTTCTACAAAATACAATAAAGAATACAAATATGGGACAATAGCAGAATAATTAAATTCCTAATGGTAATCTACTTCTTGTGTAGAAGATGAGCCTGTTAAACCCAGGCTTTGAATCTCTCAAGGATACAGCTTATCTTTCAGATAAAATATCTAATAAAGTAGTAGGTTTATAATTTAGATGTAGTAAAGAGGTTTTACGTAATTAAATGAGTTAGAACACTCTGGGTCCAGTCAGAAAACCTACAGAGATAATAAACAAACTGCCAGAGATTAGAGCTTGTCGTTCAGAGTGGTCTTGGATGGCTCTTAGGCCATGAAATCTTTCTCAGGTATTTTATTTAGCTTGATTGTTTACAAACTCATGCATGCTATATAAGGGAGAATTACTAGGATGGTGTCAGGTTCCTCAGGGTCACCAAGTTATCAGTTGGCATCTGAGCTGCCATGACCTCGTTGTCCATATTTGTACCTTGCATAACTGCCACAGAGCCTGGCCTCTATATGGGGTGGAACAACCGAACACATATCTTTCTGCAAGGCCATGTTAAATCTGAATTTTTACTTAGCAATAAGCTTTTCATAAACAGAACTTGACTTTGATAAAAATCTAAATCACTTCTTTTTATTTATGAAGGTCACCACATTAACTTGGCAGTTGTTTTTCTCTAACATTCTTGTCAAACCAGATACCAGGACAGTAGAGACAGACAGAATATCCATTTTAACTGTCATCAATCCATTCATAATAGAAGCTGTCCTTCACTTGAGGCACATGAGGGAAGGGTTGAAATGGTCCTTGGGAATCCATGGACCAATAGATTGCAAAAGCCTCTCTCAGTCCATCTCAGCCCTCTCAGCCTCCTTATGTTCATTGTTAGTCCACAACCTAATGCAAACTACCTCCTGAACACCCATACCAAGGGTTAAAATAGTGAAGAAATAATTAATTTCTTACTTTTTCACAATATCAGACTGAAAAAGGAGAAGCTAATCCTAGTCATGAATCCTATACAGCAAATAAAATCTATAACGTTGGCCTCCAGGCTAGATACAAAGTTTCTTGTAGATTTATCCCACATCTTACCCTTCAGTACCAGCAGGTTTGGTGCATAAATACATTTTTTATGTGTGAGGAAATTTCCTTTTGGGTTAATACATCTTTCTCTAAAAATATATATCTCTCTAAAAGATTAGTTCATGGCCAAGCAACCCACATAGTCCCTGAAGACTTCTGGTAGAAAGCAATAGGATCCACCACCATCCTAGAATTCAGCTCCTGAAATATGATTTAACTCTACCGTAAGGAGCAGAGAATGGATAAAAGTTTAAAGATGATTTTAAAAGGGCCATATATCTAGGCGAACTGTGTGCACCTTGACAGGAGATGTACAAGCATAAAGGCAAATTATTTCCAGATTGCCAAAGAACTGAATCAAAGAGAAGGTAGTCCAGTTACATAAGTCAGATATTCAATAACATTTCACCCTACATCTGCCAAGTTTCACAGTTAATTGTTTCTTAGCTTAAGTGGAGAGGAAAAGAGGCAAAACTCTCAGATATGGGAAGATACCTGTATTAAAAACAGCTCATGAAATGCTAAAACCAATCCAAAAAGGCAATGCAACAACAGGGTCTCTTCCTATGAAATTCCAGCCTGGGACGTTCCGGGAAAATTTTACTCATCAAAGAACCCATTGGTGACTCTAAGGAATCTATTTCATACAAATAAATACACCCGATGTAATTAAGTAGTGTATCGTCTGCTGAAGTTTCTACCACCATAAGACTAGTTCACCCTAATTGAGCAGACAAGACCTCTGGTTGCAGTTTGCAAACCCTTATTTCTTCTTTTTTTAAAATTTTATTTTATTTTATTCAGTGATCCAAGATTCATCGTTTATGCAGCACACCCAGTGCTCCATGCAGTACGTGCCCTCCTTAATACCCGCCACCAGGCTCACCCATCCCTCCTCCCCACTCCCCTCCATAACCCTCAGTTTGTTTCTCAGAGTCCACAGTCTCTCATGGTTCATCGCCTCCTCCGATTTACCCCAATTCACTTTTCCTTTCCTTCTCCTAGAGTCCTCCATTTTATTCCTTATATTCCACAAGTGAAACCATATGATAATTGACTTTCTCTGCTTGACTTATTTCACTCAGCATAATCTCCTCCAGACCCATCCATGTTGCTACAAAAGTTGGGTATTCATCCTTTCTGATGGCTGAGTAATATACATGCAAACCGCTATTTCTAAGAATGTATTAGGCATACCTTTTCTGGCCCAGATAACCTGTACCATGGTGGAGCTAACTGATGATTATAATGATAAGTATGGTAATAATGATGATATTACATTTATTGAGCTCTTACTATATATCTGCCTTACACATATTATCCATTTAATCTTCATGACAAGTCAGTACTTCCAAAATACTTTCTATACAACTGTTTTCTGCAAGATGTTATAGACCAAAAAACAATGTCTATAGTGAAAAAATAAAAGGAGAAATACTACAGCTCCAACTTGGAAATTCACAAAGTACATTCTCATATTACATATTACAGATTCTAAAAATCTAAAAAATCCCTGCATAAGGAGAGCTGTCTATAAGAGCTCCCCCCAAAATTTTGATCAGGAATCCCGGGTTTTGCTTAACATTTCTTCATATCCTGTGGATCTAACAGTGTTCTTTGGAACATACTTTAGGAAAAGTTGCTATAAAATGCCATTTTATAGATAAGGAAATGAAAACTTAGAGAAATTCAGCAGGTCCATCTATTCCCAAACCCCATACTCCCCTTGAACTATAATGACTCAGATAAGCACCATCATGGTATTCTCTGCTTATTATGTTCAAGGTGCTTTATGTATATTTTCTCTCACCCTTGTAACAATCTTGCAGTAAAAGCCCTGTGATCCCCATTTTACGAATGAAGAAACTGAGGCTCAGTTAGATCCAATGACTTACCCAAACCTTGCCAAACAAAGAAGCTTATCCAGGATTATCAGCAGGGATGTAGAGTTGGCTGGTTCTGGTCATATAATCTTAAGCAAATTACCTAACTTCTAAGCTTCAATGTCCACATCTGTGAAATGGGTATAATACCTCTGGCACACAACAGTTATTCAGCAAACTGTACTGCACAGTCAGTAATAAGTTTAATCAAACCAATATACTGTAAAATAAATACATAGTGAGGCTTAACATTAGAAGTATAGTTCATGAATTTATTCATTGCCTCTAAGGTAGATAAGAAATTGATATCAGTCAAGTTTTTAGGCATCATTAGAGAGGGCAATTGAGGGCTAGAAAGTAGCAGGCAGCCAAGTAAACCCCATGCTCTGCGAGGGAAGATATAAATTCTGTAAAGGTCATACTTTCAGATTCAGTCAAAAAGGTTCAGCGCAGTGTAGTGAAAAGAACACAGTTTGGAGTCAGACAGATCTGAATGTGACGCCACCTTCCCCCCTAATTAGCCACATGATCTTAAGCAATTCATTTAACCTCTCCGCACAACAGCCACCTGAAAAACTGGAATTAACACTGCCTTGCAAGTTTGCAGCAAAGATTAAATGAGATAATGTATATAAAGATTCTAGCATTGAACCTAGCATTCATTACATGGTAGCTTTGGCCCCTAAGGCTTTGACTTCTCCTTTCTAGAGCAGCATGCTTTAACCAAGAAAAGGGAAATGTATCAATGAATGGGCATTGGCCTGGTCCCAGAAATATGCCTTGTGCCCTCTACAACTTTAAGGGTGGTCTGGGGTGGAAACTGATGTTAATTAAAGTCTTTTAAATATTAATCCCAAAGTGTCCTTAATTGCTGCCAAGAGTGACATGTGTCACTGTGAATGAGGAATCCTGAGAGAATAAAGTAATCAAAAAAATTTAAAAAGCATTGGGGAAGGAAGATTTCCCAACTTTGGCAGCTGATTTACATCTATTAAACTGATATAACCAGGTGCAAAATCCTTGGGCAAAATTTGAATATCGCTATTTTTTCCTTGAAAATTTCAAGCAAGGTAGAAATTGTTTGCATGTTTATGCAAATATCTTATAGACGTGTTATAGATACAGTTGGGGAGAGCATTTCCCCCATTCTATGCAGAAGCTAGTGAAATAATTCTGGAGTATGCTCTAGTGACTGCCTAAATAAAAGTGCGTGTAGCATTTACTCTCCAAGAATGCACTTAAACCAGAAAGTCACACACTGGCACACTCGCACAATCAAACACAGTATCACATGCAAGTCACACAAATGTACAAACATGCATACACCTACACAGTCATGCACATGTGTACACTCATGCACATAAACAATCCTCACACGGGCACGCACATATACTCAGATTCTCGCACACTCACATAATCTCACATACACAAAGATGCTATTGCACCTTCATGCATGCACTCAACCATGTTTGCCGGCTCATGCACACCCATGCACACTTGCACATGTTCACATACTCACATGTTGCTGTTCTTACACACATACACACTATAAGTTTGGATCCATTTATAAAGAATAGCATCATTAGTTTGAATAAGAAGAAAATTATTCTATAATAATATCCTACCTGAGGCTTATTTTGTATGCCCATTGAACACTTAAGATTTTATTTACTTAGGTTACATTCTACATCAGAGACTGTAGAGAATTTTAAAGGCTATAAATTGTATTCAAGCCTTTTTAAAAGTTAACTCTCTCTCATTCTGTCTCCAAATACAGAACATCTTTAAAACTGAAGTGCTTTGGGGAAAAAATGTAAAATTTTGTAATAGTTGTAAATTGGTATGTGCACTGTAGAGTAATTTAAAATCATTAGAATGATGCATTTTTTAAAGTAAGTGCCTCACAAGAAAATGAGTGAAGCAATATCACTATATTAATGGAGCTCGAGATATCTTAAATTGATTTTGAAATTAAACTTCAAAAACTGCAACTTGAAAAAAAGTAATTAGGGTAAACCATTATATAGCAATCAAAAAGGAAAAAAAAACCTCTTGAAATTTAGGAAGTTGCAAATTAAGGGTGTCAGTCATCCTGATTTGGCAAGGGCAAGGATTGTCAATGAACAGAAAACATATGCCTACTGAAAATGTTCTTGAAAACTGAACTGTGCCCAAGGTTTGCTATTCTCTTTTGGTATCTGACATTGGGCTTTCTCTTGCTTGTATTACATATCAGCTTGAGAGCTTCGTTCAGCAGTGGGCTTTCAAACCTTTTATCAGTGAGACTTGACCCTATGAGCCTTTTGCAAAGGAAGCCGGTGACACTAAACTGGGGGAAAGGGTCAGGCTATTCTTCTCGTCTTTTCCCACCCCTAAAATTAGATTGAACTGAACAAAATTGCTGATACTCCATCTATAAATGTGACATTTTCATATGACTCAACCTAATATTTTCAGTATAACTAGATCTGGGAGGAAACGTCGTAAGTATCTGGGAAGTGGCCTCCTTGTTCTGACCCCAGCAGGTATACTGAAAATAAAAGTGATCTAAAATTCTGAGTCATGTAGCTAGTTACTTAATTGCTATTAGCTCATTCATTTTAAAAATGGGAATAAAACCAACCCTCTGCACATAACTCAAAAGTTAATAGGAGAAAATTAAATAGCTGATATGTTTTTAAATAGTGCAAATTATGGTACAGATAAGCTTAAGTGCGTCCTCACTGTCTGGATCTTTCACTTAGATATTCTCAGGTGTAGGCTAGCTTGCACAAAGGCTTTCTCCATTTTTCGTATCAGGGCAAAATACTTATCAATTTGAAGTATCTCCATACCGCAAGTATTTATCTTCAGCCACTCCTGCAGGAGAGGATTTAAGAAGTCTTTTTCAACATTATGTGGCTTTATCTATTATGTGGACTGAACCCAGTCTCTGCTAATAATACAGGTGCCTGTCGTTTTGCTCTAGTCCCTTCTTCCGCTCCTATCTCCTTGGGTTTCTGACAACTCCTTGTCAAATGGAGTGACAAGATGCAAACTGCCTCCTTCTTCTAAATCACTCCTATTCTTTATTCTTCATGGGCATACTGGTGATATTTTGTACTTTGTTTGATTGTGACCTTAAGCACTTCTAATAATTATTTCCATAACACAAGTGAAATGATTTCAGGCCTGGAAAGAACTTTACTCTGGTTCTCTGTAAGGCATCAGGCATAATTAAGCACCTATTATGTGCTGTATCCTGTGTGTTATGGGACCAGGACATACAAGCAAAATAGTAATCCAGACAGACAGCATTTCTAGACAGGAATATGGCAAGTTTGCAATGCTATTCACAGTAATTATTCAAAATAAGAAGAAATCAGTCGCAACTTAAATGTGCAGGAGGATCTGAATGATTAAATAAATTAGGGAGCATTTTGGCATATTGTATTGCCATTCAAATGTTTACAAAGAATTTTTCATTTATATTAGAAAGCTTTAAGATATAGGAAGTCCAAAAGCAAACTAAAAAAAAAAAATTGTATATCTAGGGGCCCCAGGCTGTCTCCTTCAGTTAAGCATCTGGCTCTTGATTTCAGCTCAGGTCATGATTTTAGGGTTGTGAGATTGAATTGAGCTCTGTGCTGGGCGTGGAGCCTGCTTAAGATTGTTTCTCTATCAGGGCACCTGGGTGGCTCAGTTGGTTGAGCATCTGCCTTCAGCTCAGGTCATGATCCCAGGGTCCTGGGATTGAGCCCCGCATCAGGCTCCCTGATCCGTGGGGAGCCTGCTTCTCCCTCTCCCACTCCCCTGCTTGTGTTCCCTCTCTTGCTGTCTCTTTCACTGTCAAATAAATAAATAAAATCTTTAAAAAAAGATTCTTTCTCTCCCTCTTCCTCTGCCCCAAGCCCCTCTAAAAAAATGTATATCTAATATCTAAACAAAGTGCATAATAAAAGGAAAGATGCCAAAATATTGATAGCGCTTTTTGCTAGCTTGAGGGATGCTTTTTCCTTCTTTATTCCTCTTTGTATTAGGAACTCAAGGATTTAGGATTATAGAAAGCAACATAATTAATCCTGGCAAAAAATCCTTGAGGACAAGCTAAAGCCCTTATTCATTCAGAGAAGACTTCCTAAAAGACTTCAAGTACTTGAAAAGCTTTTCAGACAGGGCATGGTGATCAAGTCTTCTCCAACACCATTTAAAAAAAAATAGAAAAAGACATACATAAAATATAGCAAGAGAAGTCAGGTTTTGGCTATATGGGAGAGTTTCAGTGGGGGAGGGGATAGTTTAAAAATCAGAATTGCTTATGATGGCAAACCATGGCATTTCTTTTTTAGGAATTTTGGACAGCAGTTTTTTTCATCTGCTTATTAGGATTCAAGAACAATTCAGGCACTCTCCTGAGGGTAGAAGGGTTAACTGATTGCATTCTTGAAGTTACGTCAAGCCCTTTGCCCTCAGAGCACATGGTACAACTCTGGTCTTGCAACATCATACCCTTTATTATGTACCATTCTGAAAATCTGTTCAGACCTGTCTTGATAGTCTTTAGGAAAGCAAATGGGAAAGAACCTCAATTCACTAGTAACCAGAGTAATACAAATCAAAAAACGATTTCTTTTCTCACTCCTCGTATTGGTATCTTGGTCAAGAGTGTCGGGAAACAAGTATTCTCTTGCCCTGTTTGTTGGTGTGTTAATTGGTACAACCTTTTTGTCAGTATCTATCAAAATTTAAAATACACAGAGCCTTCATCCCAGTAATTCCATTTCGAAGAAATACCCTAGAGAAATGCTGGTACGTGTGCACAAAGAGACATTGCCGACAATAGAAAAAAGTTTAGAAACTATCCAAATGTCTGTTTGCAAAGAATTAAAGTATAGAACATCCAGACTACGGTATGCTATATAACAAAGGAACAAGTTCATTCTAAATAGACTTCACAGTATGTCTTGGAACTATTTCCCAGTTCATGAAAAATATATACAAGTTATACAATTTGGGTTAAAAATACACCTACAGAACAGGCATGTATCTATATATACACCTATGTTAATTTCATGCATAGAAAGATGTCCAGAAAGAATTTTTAGCAAAGAGTTATTGGTGGCTACCCTCCTAAGAAGACACTATGACTGGTTGCTTAAGATAGATGATTGTTTAATCTGCAGTCAGAAGTTTTACAATGAGAATGTATTCCTTAATTAAAGACGAAAGTAAGTAAAAATTAAGAAACAGGTATATAATATAGAAATGAAGACAAGTACTTAAAATAGATGTTTGTGGCATCTGACAAGGACAAAAACTAGGAAAATTAGGCTAAACCTAGAAAGGATGGTGGCAACATGGGTTTTAGGGGGAGACAGAAAACATAATGGAAAACATCATGCTTAAAAAGCAAAAAAAATATTAGGATTAAACAACACAAAATGTGCAGAACTGTAAGAGAACTATAAAACTCTGCTGAGTAATGAGTGATGACTTGCCCCACTAGGTTTCAGTGGATTAAGCATCTGCCTTCAGCTCAGGTCATGATCCCAGGGTCCTGGGGTTCAGTCCCACACTGGGCTCCCTGCTCAACGGAGAGTCTGATTCTCACTCTGCCTCTGCCCCTCCCCTTCCCCCTGCTCGTGCTCTCTCTTAGCTGTCTCTCAAATAAATAAATACAATCTTCAAAACAAAACAAGACAAAAAAACCAACCCAAAAAAAATGTAAGTAAATAAAACTAGTTGGTACTGATGCCTGAATAGACACATCATAGAACAGGATAGAGTCTAGAAAGCAACCGAATACACATAAGAATTTAGAGTACAATACATCAATAAGGATAAGATAGATAAACCAATAAACTCCAAAATGTTATGTCCCAGCCCAAAAGGCCTGAAAGTCTGACCACACCTATCTGAGTAAGTAGGAAAATGATGGGTGGAATGAGAAAGTCACAGAATTCCCCAGAGTAGGAATGAATTTGAATGCTACTGTTTTAAATTTACTTATTTTTCCTGGTTTTTAGAATCTATAATTTAACTTAAAGATTTTACTTTCCTGGGGCACTTAGCTGGCTTGGTCGGTGGACTGTGCATCTCAGTCTCGGGGTTATGAGGTCGAGCCCCACGTTGGGTGTAGAGTTTACTTAAAGATAAAATCTTGCAAAAGAAAAAAGATTTTACTTTCTTGTGATGGCACAGGAACAGGGAGGGGAAGTTCAGAAGGACCAGTATGTTTGTGAATGGAATGCCAGGTATTATTTCCCCTTAATATTAACTCGCACTTTCATTTCATTAACAGCTTCTCACCTCTTCTGGAGAACTTAATAAAGAAGGTCTTCTTAACAAGGAATCTCAGTATTTCTTATAGAGACTAAAAGAATTCTGGGAGCTGCTTGGGATGGGGAACTAACTGGTGAACTAGTTTCCTTTCTGGGAAAAAAAATCATCATCATAACAGGAAGAAAAGTTTAATTCGAATCCCTGAGGAATTTAAAGTAAAAATCATAGGGCAGCAAGATGGAAACCCCTACGTTTTTGGAACCAGTCCAAGTCGAACCAGAAGGGCCTAATGCAGTCATTCATTGATTTGAGAGATAGGATATGTCAAAGGTATTAGAGTTACAACGAGGCAACCTACAAGGCAGAGGCTAGCCTGCCAACCTTTACTTGATCGTTTGCTGCTTGATATTACTGGCAGGAGGGTCAGAAATATTACCTATTCCCTGCCCCCTTTCCTCTTTGTGTTATATCTAGTCAATTCTCAATTCCCCTCTGCTTCAGCTCCAGTCACCTCAAAAATAAACCTTCTCTGGAAAGCCTACGTTTACTACACATTTATCATTGTCCTTGTACTTGGCACTGTTCAATATAGTCAGGTGTGAAAATTAGGGAGAGGTGATTAGAAATTCCTTAGTATCCTTTTGTCTCAAGCCACCCTTGTCATTCCTATTTAGTGACACCTATTCCGTGACACCTGTCAGGGCATCTGGCAAGACACTAAGCACCTTAGTTTCTACTTAAAAGAAAGAAACCTAATTAACAACATCACTAGTAGTGACACTCAAAACTTTGATGTGATCACAAAGAAGTCTAAAAATTGTAAGAAGAGCCTAATATTAATGCCCAAACTTCATATACTGGGGAGTCTCTGAGGACTCTTCTAAAAACCACTTTTCCTTGTTAGATTTCTTTCTTCTTAGCACCAGAGCCACAAGGGTGGGGCAGGGGGGTGAGGAGAGGCTCAATATGGTAGAGTCTCCCTTCTTCAGATAGAAACATCTTGAGCAAGTAGTTTTCTCCTTTTTTGAATTCCTACATAAGAAACTCCTCCAATTCATTCTGTGGATGTTTACCAGATACTCTGTCAGGCATTGTGCTTACATGATGCAGATACAATGGTGAAAAAATCCAAACTCGATCCTTCCCTTCAAAGAACTCACACTTGAGGTGGTCGAGTGCATAGAAATCAGGTGTTCCATTTCTATTACATTCCCCTCATGAAGAATAAGTATTCTTTCCTTGTTAAATATGTTTCCTAAAGCCCTATAAGGGGATAGACCCTGCAGCAGTATTTCTTAAACTTCAGTGTGCATCAGAAATAACCTAGAGTGCCTACTGAGCATACAGATTTCTGCTCCCTCCCCAAGATTCTAATACGGGAAGTCTGGGATGGGAATCAGGTATCAGCATGTTTAACATGTTTTCCAGATGATTGCGATGCAGGTGACTACAAGCACAACACATTGAGAACACTGCCTCCACCCTTGCTTATAGCTAATGAGTAATTCACCCATTTTAACTTTAGGCAATTAACTTTTGTTCAGTCTTTTCTGGATGCACAAACAGATGCTCAGCATCTTCTTCATATAGGAGTCTAGACATAGCCCAGAATTGGTCATTTTGCGGTTGATTTGGGGCTTTTGGCCATTTTAATAGCCTGTTGCTATGCAATTGATTGGAACAAAAAAGCGGTCATTTCAGCCATTAAGATGGCCAACGAAATAGTTGAGCTGATGATGCCATGGTAGCATTTAGACATGTCCAAAGTCTGGCAAGTCACAGCAAAGACAGTTTAATTCTTTCCTAATCACGGTGACAAAACTTAGAGAAAAATACCCTAAGTGATTTCCATTGAAGTGGTTTAATTTCATGATCCACCAATGGGTGGTTCGGATCTGAGTGTTGGCAACTAATGACTGTAGGAAACATTTATGTCCTCATCCCTAAAAGAACATAACAATACCAACTTATTTGAAGATTAAATGATATAACATATAAAAATGTGTATTACATGGTCCTGGTAGGTGCTCAGTAAATATCTTTTTCTGACCCAATGATCCAGACCTTGTAGAAGTTAAACTATATTAAAAAGTCATTAAGTAGTTGTAATCATAGTATATATGATACTACTAAAAACCAAAATACAAAGAGAGACTAAGAGAAAACACTTAGGCAATTCATGAATTATAATTCTTTTTTCAATTTATTTCCTAGAAGTTGTTAGTTTGGGGCACTGGGTGGCTCAGTCATTAAGCATCTGCCTTGTGCTCAGGTCATGATCCCAGGGTCCCGGGATCAAGTCCCACATCGGGCTCCTTGCTCAACGGGAAACCTGCTTCTCCCTCTCCCAACCCACCCCCCACCACCACATGTGTTGCCTCTCTTGCTGTCTCTCTCCTTCTCTCTCTCTGTCATATCAATCAATCAATCAATCAATCTTCTTTTTAAAAGTTGTTAGTTTTATGTAGGAGGCTTTGGCTGAAAATAATGCTGTCTTACCTTTGTGTGGCATTGCACTCCTCAAAGCTCTTTCCCCATCATTATTTTATTTGATACTTGAAATAACCCTGTGAGGAAAAGAAATTATTACCATTTGACAGATGAGGAAACCAAGGCCCAGAGAAAAGAAGTGATTTGCCCACACCCACCCAGTTCATGGAGTACCTAATTCTTGAGTAAATGCAGTTCTTCCTTTATAAGCCATTTAATAACTGAGATCATGTTGAGTGTCAATACAGTGTGCTTGAATTTCAACAGCCTTCCAACTCACAGTTTGAAGCTAAGACACTTTCATGCAGAAACACCTCTGATCTAGGCATAAAGTGTTACCTAAACCAACATTTACTCAGCTGCTTTGCTTGTCCTTCTATGCCCAGAGCTACACATTTTTTAAAAGCATAAATCTTTGTATTATCATCAAAACACATTGCTTTCTTCTTCCTTTTGTGGAAAAAACAGGACTTCAGAATGCTGTAGAAAAGATAGTTACTGGCCTGATATTACATCTTGGGCCTATTCCTAGCAAAGAGACCCTATTTTCTCTTGGAAATATCTTTATCATAACTTCCCAGATAGGGGCATTTTGCCCAATGTACTAAGCAAACCAGGACACACAAAAGAAATGTACCTGCTCCATGCCCAGATTTTATAGATTTAGATCCTGAACCACTTGGCTTTGACCATCCCACACCTCAATTCTTGGTTTTTTTCTTTCAACTTCTCTAATTATGATATTTAAACCCCTTCTACATGTATACCCTCTGCCAAATCCCCTCCAGCTTGAGTCTTTCTCAATTTCCCCGTCTCTTTCTCTGGTTCTGCCTTGTAGTCACTGTTCAGTGTTTCGAGACTACTATCTAGGTAACCTCCCTTCTAGCTTAAATAAACTCTGGCTCCTTTTCTCCCATGTGCTAGCCCATGCACAGCCACCCCCATATCAGTCCAGTCTTGTTTTATGTACATGACCTAGAAGTAGAAGAATTAGAGATTGTTTTCATGGGCCAGCAAGCATAGCATGGAGCTTCTTAGAAGGCAGATATTTTAACTTCTCAGGTGCAATGATCTATACTGTAGCTAATTTTTTAGATTACCTTCAGGTTTCACACACTGGGCTGTCAAAAGAGAATCTTATATGATGACTGCACTCTTTACAAGTATCACAGGGGCAAACAGGACCACCCCAAACACTTGTGCCAACATTTATGGAGCTTAGAGCCAAGATACAAATAGAGACCACTGGCCTGTGTCCAGACCCTCTTCTCTTCCCAGCCCCAACTCTGTTCCACACCATGAGGGGCATCATATAGATGTACTTGGCCATAGCAGCTAAGCTCGATCCACACACCATGCCCTCCCATCCCCAGAAAACAGCTGTCCTTTGGCTATCCCTCCAGCCTCGTAACTGCATATATAGGCAACACATTCCATAATAGGCAGAATTTCAGGTAGCTCACATAGTCTCACATAGCTCAGAACATAAACAGGGCATCTCAGGCTCCCAGGGAGTGCTCTAATAGGGGTTGGAAATGCAAACTCCAGGTGGGCCTTTACCACTGGTCCTGTGAACTTCTTGCCCCTGGAGAGGAATGTGGTTGCAGGTTGGCAACATGGGACCATTTAAAATGGGCTCAAAGGGGACCCTAGCTACACAGGTCTGAGATTGAGATAACATAGCATCTTGGAGTTTTTAGTACCAAGGCCCAACTATCTAGTGCTACAGAAAACACATTGGGGAAAAGATTCTTGTGATATTATCAGGTGAGATATTATCAGGCAGTGAAAGAAAGAAAATTGAGGAGGAGATGGGCAGATTTAAAGGTTACAAGAATAATTTGAATAATTAAATACTTTATGACCACCTGACCTATGGTATAGTTGGATCTCCCATTTCCCACTGTCTCTTCATTCTGTGCCTAGATTCTATGTGAATTTGCAAGGATACATTTTTAATGGTTTATGAAACTAGGGTACCACTCTGTTCTTCCTTGTCTTATTTTCAGAATAAGGGTGGCATATACAAACATTAAAATCAAGTACACTGGGATCAGCAGGTGTCTCCCAGATTTTCTCAACTCATTTCTTGCCCTGATAATTTCTATTTTTTCCTCATAAAGCCTCAGACCTGGGAAGCAGGGAAAGTTTAAGGTGATGTACATGACTTGAGACATTATGATAATGGATCAGAAAGTGCTTAGTAAAGGGTAAAGTTCTATACAAATGTCAGTTGTTGATCATCTCAGCAGACAGCATCTTTCAGTAGCAGCCTTATTTCAAATAATACCTCTCAGACAATGCCAAAAGAGAACTTGGAGCTAGGGTGTTCAGTCAGCTTTATAGAACATAGAAGGTAAAGGAAGATAACATCCAGTCAATAGGATGGAATGTGGACTTTCTTTTCTTTCCTGCTCTGGAAAGAAAATGGAGTGGTGGGCTATTAAGTTGATTTACTAACCTCCAGTATGATCAGCTATATAGTTATTATATGTGAAAAGTCTGAGCATTCATATATGAACACAAAATTGATATGGGAATGTGCTTTGGTAGGCAGGCAGGTAGGTAGATAATAGATGGAAAAATAGATGGATGAGTAGCAGAATAAATGGACAGGACGGAAAGAGAGGCAGGAAAGGGAAGAACCAAGAACACTCAGATGTCAGGTCCTCCTCTTCTCTCCACCTTCCCAACTTGGGAAATATGGGCCTGGACAAAAATATCCTTATTGTGTGTATCGTTATGTAATCAGTTGTCATTTCAAGTGCATAGCACAATAGGAAATATCTTCTCTCTTGGGGATTTGCTGTTGGGTGAAAAACGCTGGCATGCTTTTTAATCACCGCAGTTGGGGATAGATGGCACTGCTGGAAGGAGAATTCAGGGTTTAATTCCTAGAAGAAACATTGTCACATATGTTTTCAGTAAAGAATATTGTTTCGGTCTTGTAAATTTCCACATTTTTATTCTACCTAACCTACCTGAAGGCTGTGGCAGCCTTCCTTCTCCTCTTGGTCAGGGCAACTTTTCACAGTATAGATTCTTAATTGGGCTTATTCATTAATTCTTAATGAGAATGGGTGTGGTGAAGTGTATCTAGCTTGAAAAAGCTCCCCCCAGGTGGTTGTGTCCCCCCAACACACATACACACACCTTGACATCACTGTTCCCATTTTTATTCTAGGCTTAAACAAGCGTCCCTGAAATACATATACACTTTGATTTTTATGTCTTGATTAAAAACTGTTCTTCATAAAAACTAGTGATACCGAGTGACCTTTCTCATATTCAAAGACATCATTTTCCTTCTAGCCATAATCCAATAAAAGAATTTTTGTTTTCTGAACAAATCGTGTTTTAAAATTCAACAAGGATGAAAACTTATAGGCATATTATATTAAAACATTTACTCTTGCATGCAAGGCAAGTTGCTTGGTGGTAAGAGGGAGCTGTGGAGTTCAAAATGAATCTAAAAATGTGTACCTACTTTAGAAATTAGTTTTTAAACCATGCTGTGCACTTGAGACTTAGCATTCATTATGGGTAACATTGTGTGCACCTAATACATTGTGACATTAAAAGTCACAATATTCCTGAGGATTTTCTATATCACAGTGGGAGAACCAAAGTCTAGTGAGTAGAACAAGAGACAAAGAATGGATCATTCTGTGATCTGTTCTCATTCTAGCTTCTATTTTATCTCATGACCCTGAGAGAGTTTATTGCCTTCTTATATTTAATATAAAGATACTTATTCTGTGTGTCTGCTTTCTGTGTATATTGGGGCAGTGATTTTGATTTGTGTTCATTAAATCCTGAAGTTCCTTAAAGGTATCTTAATATCTTCCAAAGAAGCAGGGGGAAGTGAAGTTGGTTTTGAACTCTTCACCATTTTCTGTTTTCTATAAATAGGGGTTCTAAGTAAGATTTCGTGTAAACAAAAGTTGTTGTGGGAGACATATTCATGTTCACCATGAATTCTGATTGTTTTCTCCTATGGGGCACAAGGCCCTTTTGCAGTTACACATGACCATATGATTCTTCCTGTTCTTTTATCCTGTCTTGGAAGAGCGTAAAGGCCTTGTGGTGATGGTAGTGTTTTAAATCAGAACATCAACTTCTGAATTACATTTCATATGTAGCATGAATGAGAGGTGAGCTTCTGTTGTTTCAAGCCACTGAGATCTGGGGGCTCACTTGTTACCTAATCTAACCTATACTGACTGGTGCAAATATCCTTTCAAGGCCACTGCCATAATAGAAACAACAAAATGCCAGGAGTCCTAAATCTAGTTCCAGCTCTGCTACTGGCCAGCCATGTGGCTTCAGTCAAGCTAGCTCATTTCTTAAACCTCAGTTACCTCTTGTTTAAAAAACCATAAATAAGTAAGCTGCATGCTTCACAGAATGTTTAGGAGATATGAAAGAGTACTTATTTAATTATATTATTTTATAGACTATAATCAGTGTAAATGCTTGCAAATCAATATCCTGCTGAAAATTTCTAGAGAGGGGAGGACAGAAGACCGAATTCCTAAATGTTTTCTGCCAAGTGCCTAAGTACCTCCCTGGTAGAAAAGATCTCATGTGAAGGCGGTAGCATCCCTTTTCAAGCAACTAGTATACCTGAATCTGGCTGATTGATTTCACTAAGGATCCACCAATATATTATATTTCCTGTTGAGATTTGACTGCACACACTTAGGAAGAAATGCAAGACACGTTATAAGCAAAGAATTTAGGTGTTAATAAATTTTACAAAGTTTGTTAAAGACCAAAAAAACTAAGGTAGAATTCACAGCTTTTCTGAATTATAGCACTTGATTACTATAAAAGAGATTCCAAAGGCAGCAGAATTTGACACTTGAAATGCATGTTCCCCTTTCAGTGCCTTCTTATGTTCAAAGGTAAAGAGTGAATACCTGTTACCTAAACTGTATAAATTTGTATGCCATGAAAGATATTTTCCTTCATTTCTGAGCTATTAGCTCCTACTATTGCACTAGGGGCAGAATCATAATATTTTGAGCTTATATATTTTCAGCTTTCTGAAGGGGTTTAGATGGACATTAAGGAGGGAACGTGATGTAATGAGCGTTATATAACACTGAGTGTTATATAAGACTAATGAATCACTGAACTCTACCTCTGAAACTAATAATACATTATGGATTAATTAATTGAATTTAAATAAAAAATTTTTTAATTTTTTAAATTTTTTAAAATTTTTTTAAATGAAGGCGGACTCCAAGTCCACTAGCAATATAATCAAACTGCTATAGAATTTTGGACAAATCATTCTGGGCCTCTGTTTCCCAATTATCAAAACAAAAATAGCTATCTATCTCTTCTCTAGAGGAGTGATTATGTGCCTCTTAACTTGGGCTACTGAATTAGAAAGCATTGTGAGTGATTGTGAGAAAGCCCTCACTTAGAAATTGATTATAGGAAATATCAATTATTATCTTCTGATCACCCACAGCTAACACAACATGGAACTTACCAGCATTATCTTTATTCCCTACACTGCCCTTGGGGAATTCGAGGGTAAAAATCTATATGTGAATTTTTAATATCCACCTCATATGATGACTGCATATTTACAGCCATAGCCATACATTTTCCATCCCTTCATGCTTCCTTGGCTTTAGACATCAATCTTATATTCAAGGGTCATAATCCTTAGGGATAATGTTGCTCTTTCCTGTACTCTAGCTGAATTATTTCTCCCAGTCTCAACCCTTTGTGTGCTCCTGCACTGTAGGTTTCCACAACACTTATCAACAGTGAGGGTAACCAAGGGTTACATGAGAGGAGACAGAGGCAAGTCTGGGTTATATCTTTTGATGAATTTCATTTCCCCACTCCAAGTCCACTAGCAATGATGAAACACAGTTCCTTTGGTATTGCTACAGTTTTGATTAAGCATGTTAAACGTCTTGTTGGCTGCAGTTTGAACCCCTGGCAACACCTGTCTTACAGTTTCACTTGTAGCCTGCCTTGCTCAAAACCAAATGCTTTAGATATGTGTGAGAGAAGAAATAACAGCACTAGTTCAAGAAATCTCCAAATCCATCTCCTCTAAAAGCTTAATTTTTAAAAAGTTGATCTTGGCTTGGGGGACTTATTTCTTCAACGACTATGTCAGTCTAATTTTCCACCCTATCAGATTAAGCTTTTATTCACTTATAGTAAACGATTTCCCACAATATCCTTATTTGATCTGCCAACTTGCACGATCTATGGGCCTTAGGGGGAAATGAGGAAGGCAACTTCTACTATTCAAAACCCCTCGTGTGTTGGCCACAGCATAATTGTATTTCTGCTTTACACCTATATCATGGTTGGGTAAACAAAGTTATACCCAATGGTGAATGAGTAATCCTTTTCAGTAGTATCAATTTCCAGAGCTTTGGCCCCATGAAATGAAATATCTGTTAGTATGTTTACCATTACCAGTTCAACTCATAAGATTGTATTGATTAGATTTTTGCACTGCAAAAATACCATTTTAAACCAGAGTGAAATCAATATGGGTGTATATTTTTTATATACAAATTGGATTTAGCTCAAAAAGAATATTCTTCGTTGGAGCAGAAATAAATCTGGAAAGAAAATCTGATAAAGCATCCTAAAATGAAAAAAAAAAGTTTACCATTCCTGGTGCTTTCGTCCTTTCCCCTGACTATTAATCTGAGCTCAGCCCTCACTGTCTGAGCAGAGATTTCTTTTCTGGTCAAAGCAGATCAATGTCTGCACAAATTAGGACTTGCGATAACATCATCAGCGTGCAAATGCCTTCTTTAGATTTAAATGACACAATAGCGGTCCATTCAGCTCTTTGGGAAGCAGCGGAGACTGAACTACAAAACAGCCAGTGAGGCTCCTGATGGCAGTGCGCTTACTGTAAAGCACAGAAGCTCTTTCTCTTGGAGCACTTAACGCTTCAGAAACATCCCACCAGATGGGGTAGGATTATTTCCAGAAAGCAATTAAGGCAGTTACTGGAGCGATGGTAAGGCATCACTGTGAGTAAGCAAATAGCAAAGTTGCAACCCCTCAGCTTGTACTAGTTTTCATTTGATTTGGTTAAAGCTGAAGTTCAGAGATAATGAATATGGCTTTGGAAAGCTGAAAAGTGATGTCTATTAACTCTGAATGTGGACTTCCCATGCATGAGGAAGACTGTAGCTTATTCCCAAAATAATTTTATAAGCATTCAACTAAAACTAAAGACAGTGTTCCCCATTTCCCTTATAATACTGACAAGAGCACTTTTCTAATAAAAACCCAGAGCACCTGTCCCTGGACTCCTCACCCAGGAAGTGCTCACGAATGTTAGTTCACTGGCATTTTTCACTGTGTCAGCTGACAAACATATATACTTCATCTTCCCCATACCTGCCACTCCCATAGTTTCCCCATCTCAGGAAATTCAGCTCAATTCTTTCAAAACCTTTGGGGTCATCATTATCCCTCATATCCACATCCAGTCCATCAGCAAATCTTAATTGGTTCCATGCTCAAAATGTATACAGAATCTGACCACTCCTCACCACCTACACTGTTACTATCCTGGTCCCAGGCCACCATCTTCTCTTGTCTGGATTATGGCAATGGCTTCCGAACCGGTCTCCCTTTGTCCACCATATCCCCCTAAAGAATGATCATTTGTATATGAGATCATGTCACTGTTCTGCTGAGAACCTTCCATTGTCTTCCCATTTTGCTCAGAGTGAGAGCTGACTCCCTGCCCATGGTCTACAAGGCCCTCCACAGTCTGTTCCTGCCCACTCCCATGACCGCTTTCACACCATCTACTACTACCCTCTTCCCCTTTCATCCACTCTGCTCCAACTACATATTTTGGATTCTGGCCTCTTTGTTGTTCCTCAACACTGTGGGAATGGTCTCACTTCAGAGTTTTCTACTTGGTATTCTTTTTATCTTACCCCCAGCTAGGTACAAGGCTCTCTCATTTCAGGTATCTGTTCAACTGATATAATATTAATAATTGATACATTATTAGAGAAATCACCCTATGTAAAGTAGCAACTCCCCACCCTCCATCTCTCTGGATCCCTCTAACCCTGTTTTAATTTCCATCACAGCAGTTATCAACACCTAAAATATCCCATACTCATTTATTTATTATCTGCCACACCCTCACTCCCTCCCACACACATACACATCAGAATTTAAGCTCCACAAGGTAAAAATTATCTGTTTTGGTCTCTGCTGTATCTCCAGTGCCTGGAACAGTATCTCTAGTGCCTGGAACAAATACCTGGCACATCATAAGTTCCCTACTAATTATTTGTTGTCAAGTAAATCTGCCAAAGTACCAAACCATCCACCACTGTGTCTCATTCCCTGTTGTTTCCTTCTTCTTTCTTCTCCATCTCTTCCCCTTCCTTCTCTTCATCACCACATCTATGACTCATTGAGAACTTGTTGCTAGGTACTGTTGTGGATATTGTTCTGTCTCTTTTAATTATGACAAGAACTCTATAAGGTATATATTATCCTTATGTTAAAAAACAAAGAAATTGAAACCCAAAGAGTAATGTAATTTGCTTAAGATGAGTCAATAATATATCAGAGCTATGATCTAAACCCTAGTCTGTCTGATTCCAAAACTCATGCTCATTCCATTCCTGTATACCTATCAACTTCTTCAGCTTATCTTCTGGTCCTCTTTTTCCCCCTCTGCTCTTCTCCCTGTAGCAACTGGAGCATTAATAAAATCCAAGAATGTTGGATCCAAACAGAATCATAAACATTACCTTATCTAAGTCTTGCTTCCTCTCACTCCTTTCCTACTTTCCACCATTTTACAGTTGGTGAAATTAAAGCTCAGAAATATTAAGACTAGTCCAAGGTCAAATGGATAGCAAAATGAGGACTAGAACCTTCTTATTCCCAATCTTGTATTCTCAGTGGAACACCTACACATCTTTTAACAGCCAAGAGGATGAAATGAGGTTGCTGAAAAGGGATTCAGATTAAAAGGATGATGAAAGTTCTTAGCAAGAGAAAGAAAAAAGAGATGGAAGAGTGCCTATTCTCCCCCACACCAAGCCAGTGGTTCTAAAATATTAGAATGTATGAAAATTACCTAGAATATTGTTAAAAGGCAAATTCCCAGCCCCCACCCCCACACACACACTTTTGATTCAGTACATCTAGAGTGAGGCCCAAGAATCTACATATTTAACTGGATCCCCAGCAGGTGACTTGTGGGCCAGACTTTGCTAAACCCATATAATCCAAACGCAAGAAGTTCAGGGTGACAAATATATATTCTTGCTGCAGCAGTGCCATAGAAATTATTTTTCAGAAGAAAAAGATCACATTGCTTCATTTAGAAACTTGGAGGAAATTGAATTGTCATTTCAATACTGAAAATAACTTGGAGCGGTTTATAAGTTTCAGGTTTTAATACACATTGCGACAATAAGAATTCAACATTTCAGGTCAGCAAAAGTAACACAAGATGAGAAAAAAGTCTGCTTGGTTTGATATATGATGACAAAAATATGTGTGCTAATTAAAAGCCTCTCACTTAATGGGAACTATGCATTTATTAATGATGCATGACATTGGCATTCCAGTGGAACAGTAGATCATGTTCCATAGTATCCAGTGCAGTGTATTACAGTAAATACCCCCAAGGATTAATAATGTTTCATTATGGGAAAATCAAGTTTAAAATCATTGTTAGGTTACTGGACAAGTGACATCAGTCCTCAGAGGCCGAAAATACAGACAACACTGAGCAAAGCAAACATTACCAAAGATGAAATTGGCAAAGCCAAAATCAGAAAGGTATTTGTAAATGTTATCTAGCTGTGCTTTCAATATTGGAAAAAGATGCTGGAGATTCAAAAATGGAATTTGCTCCCAAAGTTCACCAACAATTCTCTTGCCCTTTGACTCCATATAGAACAGAAGGTCCCATAGATCACTCCTGGAGTTATTTGAGGAATAGACCAATGGAGAAAAAAGTTGTTTTATGTGTGATTTTTAAGGTAAAATTTTCTGTTGGACCCAAGAAAGGACAAAACTGTTCTTAGACACATAAAACTACCTGGTCAAAAGTAGTAAAATTCACCTCTTTGCCAATCTAGTATGGTGAAAGTGGTACTGAACTTGAGAGAACACTTTGAAAACTCATACTCTAGATATTAAAAGCCAATTTTCCAAAATGTGGCCTCCTTTTTGGTTGAACTCAAATTGATTTTTTCAAGAAAATTCGGAGTCTGACACTTTGACTTCATAAGATTTCCTGGGGCTCTGTCCTCAAGGCCTTTTTTTTTTTTCTGTGAGCTCCATGTAGGGGAAACCTACCATCTGTCCTAAATGGGTTATCCTCTTTGTCCTGGGTCTAGAGGTGTCCTTCAGAAATAGAAAGAGTATAAAGGGGAGGGACAGGGAAGGGAAATAATATGTGCCAGTTGGTGTACTAAATACTTTCATAAATATCATCTATTTCGAGCAACCCTTTTGAGTAGATGTTTTTATCTCATTTTACAGATTTAGAAGTTAAGGTTAAATTAAAGTATTTCCCCAAGTCGACATGGCTAGTAGATGGCAAATCCAGGATTCAGATCCAAGTCTGTCAATCATGAAAACTCATATTATTTCTATATATTAAGATTATGTTGGTTTATTAAGTTGTCAAAGAGTTTTTTTCATATTCACACCATATTTTCAGTGTTCCTGTAAGTTAGAGTGGGTGATTGCATATTCCTTTTTGCAAATGAAGACAAAGACTCAACCCAAACTATACAACCAGGTTCACGTGGCTAATTAGCATATCTGGGGCTCCCTGTTGGGTCTGTGGATTCTACCTGACACATCAGTGACTTTGTATTTAAAGATGAGCTTCTGCCCCCAACAACTTCAAACTGATAATCTGAGGTGTTTTTTTTTTTTAAGATTTTATTTATTTATTTGACACAGAGAGAGAGATTATAAGTAGGCAAAGAGGCAGGCAGAGAGGAGGAAGCAGGCTCCCTGCCGAGCAGAGAGCCCGATATGGGCCTCGATCCCAGGACCCTGGGTTCATGACCTGAGCCGAAGGCAGAGGCTTTAACCCACTGAGCCACCCAGGTGCCCTATCTGAGGTGTTTTTATTTAAAAAAGTAAAGAACCATATCCCTTGAAGGAATGGAAATTTTAGGAAAAAGTAATGTGATTCTGCTTGAGGAAGCCAATGCTTTTAAGGCATCTCCTACATAGAGAAATATTTAAAATGTGGGATTGAGCCTACTACACCTTACTACTCTTTTATATCATTGTTAGCTTCTGAAATAAAAATATAATTAAGAGATAATGTCAAGGGAGTAGAAGGTGTCTAAGTAGAAGAATTTCCTGTGACAGCTCAGCAATCCAAATGTCAAGGTAGAGCAAAGTGCCTTCATTTTTGAGGAGGAGCTGCTGATTTTGAGATGGCACCATATTACTATGTCTTTTTTCCATTATGCTGAATAATTTATGTAGATTAAATTTACAACAGAAGTTAGCGCAAAAGTGTGGGAATAACCAAGGAATGTAGTCAAATTAAAGGGTGAAATGTTATTGTGATAATGTAATGATTTTATTAAAGTGTCATTTGCATGTATTATAGAGCAAATAGCTTAAATGAAAAAAATAAAAATTGGACATTTTTATTAGAATCACATCCCAATTTAACGCTGGCGGGAGTAAGTATGATATTGTAGAAGTTAGCATTTTTCTGCTTTACTTACCTCTGGTCTCTCAAAGTAAGTAGTGGGATGTCTTGATAAAGCTTCCATTTCATTGTGATGTACACTTGAACTTATTATATAGCAATGAACTGTCTGGATTTAGGGTGTACTTTTAAAAAATTCCCTTTATTGTCCAGCCAATCAGACTTGCTTAGGATATAAATGCCTACCACCTGATGTAGGTCGTCCAAACTACTGTTGAATGCAGTACAGTATAGGGATTAAAAGTATGGGCTCTAGAGTCAGGCTATGTGTTCAAATTCCTGCTCTACTGTCTTGTAGCTATATATGACCTTAGGCAAATTGCTAAGCCTCAAATCCCCTGCCTCTGTAGAGTAGGGTTACTAATGGTACCTCAGTCATAGAACTGTCATGAGGCCTAAGGAAAAGAATTAATTTAAATCACTTAGCACAATGCCTACTATCTAAAATTCCCAGTAAATGTTAGCAATGGCTGTTACTATCATTATCATTAGTATTGCTTAGTGTTAGAGATCTGTAGGTTGAGAATAATTTCTGTGTTCTTGATAACTACAGTGGAATCACTATTTGTTTAAATAACAAGAGAATAAATTATCTCACAGTTCTGAAGGTTAGAAATCTAAACTAAAAATATCAACAGGAAAGCATTCCTTGCCTCCTCCAGCTTCTGGTGGCTTTCAGTCTCCAACTCTATGTGGTCATTTCCTCTTCTCTTCCCCTTTTCTGTCTCTTGTAAGGACATTTATCATTGGATTTAGAGCCACCAGGTTAATCCAGGATGATCTCATCTCCAGATCCTTAATTACATCTGCAAAGGCCCTTTTTCAAAATAAGGTCACATTCACAGGTTCCAGGGGTTATGACAAGGGCAGATCATTCAACCCACCACACTCAGTAAAACATCTTTAGTTTTATTTCCCCTGTCTTCATCACCTCTTAGATTGATACATCCAGGAAGAGGGTTTGTCTTACTACTCTGGGCTGCGGTAGCAAATCCCACAGACTGGGTAGCTTACAAACAGCAGAAATTTCTTTTTCATGTTTCTGGAAGCTAAGAAGTCCAAACAAAGACACGGGCAGATTCAGTGTCTGGTGAGGGGCCTGCTTTCTGGTTCATAGACGGTGTGTTCTCACTGCATCCTCAAGTAGCAGAAGGGGCAAGCAAACCCTCTAAGCCTCTTCGATAAGGACCCTAATCCCATACATGCAGGCTCCACCCTCATATCCTAATCACCTCCCAAAGACCCTACCTCCAAATACCATTACATTGGAAATTAGGGTTTTAACATATGAATTTGAGGGGTATACAAATATTCAATCTATACAGCTGAGTTGTGTTATTTTATATCAGATTTTACCATGTCAAAGACATGATCTCTCCTCTATACATAGCGCCTTCATTCTGCCTAGGATCCCCGCTTGCCACCCCACCCAAGTCTTCTTTACCCTGAGCAGTACCTCAGACTCTGGACTTATTTTTTTTTTCCTTTAACTTCCCGATAATTTTATTATCATTTTTTAAGATTGATTGATTGATTGATTGGGGGAGGGGAGGGGCAAAGGAAGAGAAAGAATCCTGAAGCAGTCTCCCTGCTGAGGAGGGACCCTGATGCAAGGCTCAATCACAAGACCCTGAGACCACAACCTGAGCTGAAACCAGAAGTGAGACCCTTACCCAACTGAGCCACCCAGGTGCCTCTATTACCATTTATTTTAACAATGTTTTGTTAGTGCATTCTCCCAAAAATCTGATAAGAAAAATAATATAGGCATTATAATTAAAATCTGTGAGAAAACCAACATACTGGCTGAGTTCTTTTTACTCGACCAGTCACTGGTTTTTGAACTCCGTTTTTTTGGCAACAGAATCTTCCAGTTAAATCTTCTCCAGCAAAAACCCCCAAAAATAAAACATAAAATTGAGGTTGCTCATGTGGACATGGAGGTAGATGAATTATAATGGGATAATACCTTAGTTGTTGAGATTTCAGGCACTGTGAGCCATCTATCCTTTGACTCCAGAATCAATATATTTAACCAATTTCTAATGATGCTGAACAGATAGGACCTTCTCAACCTAAAATCTGTAATTATGTGCTAGCTCTTTAAAGTTCTGATTAATGATTCCAGGTAATAAGCAAACTAGAGAACATTACTGTGATTTATTAAGAAGAGTAAGATTTTTAGTTTGGAGTGCATTCAACATTGAATTTATTAGGACATCTCAGAAGTTTACTAAGTTATAGTTTCAGTGTTTTTTTACATCGCTAAAAGTTTACAGCATTTCTCTATGTATGTATGTATGTGTGTGTGTGTGTGTGTGTGTATATATATATGTGTGTGTGTGTGTGTGTGTGTATATTCATTTAAGGGAGCATAGAGGAAAACTTATGTTTCCCTAGTTCCAATACAAATGATCTATCATTCCAGTCTCTCTTGCAAATACCCTAAAATCACCTGCTCCACTGGTTCTTCTTGGCAAAACTCAAACAATGAATGATGATAGTTGTTACCCTTTTTCCTGTCTGTACCCAGCAACCAAACTCTCTTAAAGAAAAATTGTAGTTTGGGTAGATTGGTACCAAGAAAATTTCCTGGTCACCAGTCTCACCTTGGCCCTCAACACTGCCCAGCAATACTACTATGTTCTTCAGGTTACCTCATTCTGTTGTCCCCCACAATTATTTTTTCAGAATTTCTCTACTTTTCTCAAACTTCCAATTTCCCCACTGTCCATCATTCTCAGTGGATGGCCTTGCCTCTTGCTTCATGGAAAAAATAACCATCACATGAGAACTCCCTCAGTTTTCTAGCATCAGATCTGAAAAAATCAGATTGTGTCTGCACCCATGCCCTCTTTCTGCCTCCTGCTGTAGTGTAGGAAGTGCATGTCAAAGGTTAGTCCTTCCACTTGACCTCTAGATCCCATCCCTCTTCCACTTTCTCTCACATGTAAGTTTAACTCCAAACTACCTACTACATCTTTCTCAAAAGCTCTTAAACACAATCTTGTCTCTCTCACTTGAAAAAAAATTTTTAATCTCACATTCTCATCTAGCTAATCGTCTCTTGGCCCCTTTAATGATTCAGCTTCATTTCTCCACTTTCTTATCTTCCATTCATCTTTTCTTTTCATTTTGAAACAATCACAGGCTTACAGAAAAGTTTTAAGTACAATAGAAAGAATTTTCCCCTGAAACATTGAAGAATAAGTTGATGACCCATTTCTCATAAATCCTTTATTGCATATTTCATAAAAACAAGGGTATTTTTCTTTTCTTTATTCTTTTTTTTTACAGATTTTATTTATTTATTTGACAGAGACATACACAGTGAGAGAGGGAACACAAGCAGGGGGAGTCAGAGAGGGAGAAGCAGGCTTCCCGCCGAGCAGGAAGCCCGATGTGGGACTCAATCCCAGGACCCTGGGATCATGCCCTGAGCTGAAGGCAGATGCTTAATGACTGACCCACCCAGGCGCCCCTCCTTTTCTTTTTTTTTTTAAGATTTTATTTATTTATTTGAGAATGAGAGAGAAAGACCATGAGAGGGGAGAGGCAGAGGCAGAGGGAGAGGGACAAGAAGACTCCCCACTGAGCAAGGAGCCCAACACAGGACTCTATTCCAGGACCCTGAGGTCATGACCTGAGCCAAAGGCAGGCGTTTATCGAACTGAGCCACCCAGGCACCCCTCTATTTTTCTACATAACCACAAGACACCAATTAAAATCACGAAATTAACATTCATACATTATTATCATCTAATGCTCAGAAGTTGTTCATGTTTTATAGTTGTCCCAATAGTGTCCCTTATAGCAAAAGAATCTGGCTCAAAATCAAGCATTGCATTTTAGATGTTATGGCCCTTCATTCTCCCTCAGCTTGGACGAGTGCCTCAGTCTTTACTTGACTTTCATGACTGATATTCATGAAGATTGTACACCACTTATTTTGAAGAATGATTCTTAATTTTAGGTTTTCTGATATTTCCTCATAAGTAGATTTAGGTTATGTGTCTTAGGCAAGAAAACCACAGAATTAATGCTGTGTTCTTCTTATTGTGACGTTAACTTTGAATGCTTAATTAAGATGGTATCTGCAAGGCTTCTCCACTGTACTCTCTCTTTCCCTCCACTTGTAATTAGCAAATGTTTTGGGGAGGGGTACTTTGAAGCTATGTAAATATTCTGTTGCTCCTCAGACTTTCAGTTTATTCATTTATTTATATCTGTGTGAACTCATGCTTTCCCTATAACTTGATGGACTATATTTGTTACTATTTGTTTGTTTTGATACTTGGATTCTTTTGTTTTGGCCAGTGGTCACCCCTTCAAGCTGGCTTTTGTGTCCGTTTGACATGTCATCATCATTCTTTGAGCACTTCCTTACTTTCTGGCACAGTAAGATGTTCTAGTCTCATTTTGTACCTTTCCTGTTCTATCCCTGAAATCAAGCTTTCTCCAAGGAGCCTGATTCCTTTTGGCATAATGGTATATAGAAGTCAAGTTCTGGACACTCAGTGTGTTTGTGGCCTGCTATTCACAGGGCCTCACAGCAAACAGGGCTAGGGAATATACACATACATTTACATGCATAATATACCCATTTATATCTATATTAACTGATCTATGTATAGAAAATCATGGATTTCTATTAATATCTCCAGTTCCAATGCAACACCACAGTGTTCATTCTAGTTTTCTCCCTTTTCATACTTATAACTCTCTTCTCTGATAGAGCCTTTTAATTCCCTTATCCTTAATACATGTACCCTAGTCACTCATTAGTTAATTCCATTCTAGCTTCTACCCCTCATCACTCTACCAAAATAGCTGTCAGCAAGTTATCAATGATCATTGCTTCACTAAATACATTGAACACTTTTAAATCTTCATCTTACTAGACTTTCAGTAGCACTTGACATAGCTAACTGCTCTCTCTCTCTATGTATGTATATATATACATATATATGTATATATATATAACTCTTCCATCAATTTCTTTGATATTACATGTTTCTGATCTTCTTATATCTATGGTGTATCCCTTTCACTCTATTTTGCTGGATCTTTCACTTCTACTTGACCTTTAAAGTTCATCAGTCTTTGGCCCCACTCATTTCTCCTCTTAGTCTACATGCACTCCCTTGGCTTTAATTACCAATTTTATTAGTGACTCACAAATACAGTCTCTAGCCCTGACTACTCTTCTTAATTCCAGACCTAGAGATCCACCCTCTGTCACTTGACATCTTTACTTGGATTCCTGAGTGGCACCTTAGGCTAACATGTCTAAAGCTGAACTCATGATCTTCCCCCTTAAACTTGCTCTTCTTTCATTATTCCATATATAGATAAAAATAGCATAACTACCCACACCATTGTCCATGCCAAACCTTGACACCACTCATGGCATCTCCATATCCTTTGCCCCTGTCTCATCTAATCAGTTACCAAGTTTTGTTTCTTCTACCTCCTAAAAATACTTTGAATATATCCATTTCTTTCTGTCTCCATTGCATTCACTCTAGCCTTAGCAACATTGTCTCTCACCTGGAATCCCATAATAGTCACCTAAATGATCTTGAATCTCTCCTTCCTTCCATCCCATTCCCTATATTGCATCCAAAGAGAACTTTTAAACACACGTCTGATTTTTTTCACTCCCTGACTACCTTTCAGTATTTTTCCATTTCTACTACAATAAAGTCCAAAATGTTGTAGTAAAGTTTTTTTTTTTTAAAGATTTTATTTATTTATTTCACAGCGGGAGAGAGATCACAAGGAGGCAGAGAGGCAGGCAGAGAGAGAGAGAGAGGGGGAAGCAGGCTCCCTGCCAAGCAGAGAGCCTGATGCGGGCCTCGATCCCAGGACCCTGAGATCATGACCTGGGCCGAAAGCAGAGGCTTTAACCCACTGAGCCACCCAGGCGCCCTGTAGTAAAGTTTTAAGAGGCCCTGAATTCTCTGACCTCTGTCTGTTTCTCCAGGTTCATCTCATACTAGAATAGTCCTCTCTTTTTGTGCTTCAGACACATATTATCCATTTCTTCTTTTTTTTAAGATTTTATTTATGTATTTGACGGAGAGAGAGAGATCACAAGTAGGCAGAGAGGCAGGCAGAGAGAGGAGGAAGCAGGCTCACTGCTGAGCAGAGAGCCTGATGTGGGGCTCGATCCCAGGACCCTGAGATCATGACCTGAGCTGAAGGCAGAGGCTTGACCCACTGAGCCACCCAGGTGCCCCCATATTATCCATTTCATCTCCCTTATCACTACACACATATACCCACATATCCTGTAGGTTTCAATGTAAATACCAATGCCTGAATGAGATCAGAATCTTGACACCCTTGAATTAAATTAGGTCACCCTGTTATATTCTCTCATTGCACTTTCTATTGTCCCTCCATAGTAGATATCACAGTTCCTAGCTATATATTTCTTTGAGTATTCATGCAGTAGATTTTATGCTCATGAAGGCAGAAGCCATATCTGTCTTTGTTGTATTTCCATCCGTTAGCACAATGCTTAACTCATGGTGTACACTCAACAAATATGAGATAGATGAATGGCTGAAAAGCTGAAAGGAAGTAAAATAGGAAGGAATGCTAATCTTCACAATAACAAATACTTGGGTAAAAGATAAACATTTCAGCCAAACATTTAAGTATATCCAAATGGTCACATACTTTAGGTTTATATACATATAAATAATTATTTCTGTCTTTTAAGTCAGACATAAGAGCCAATCTGATTGGGTGGCTTCTAATCATTTCACTTTGTGTCATTCAGAAACCACTTTGATTTGGAAACCTTTTTTTTGTTAACTCAGTTGCTCAAAAATGAAATTGGATTGTATCCTGGACACAGCAGGAAGGTAATTTAAAGAACCCATGAACATTGTTGAAATTATCATGCAAGCTTATTAAATGCAATGTATATTTAAATTGAAAAAACTTTCTTTATTAAACCTAGATAGATGAATTTTTACAGCTTCCAGCACTAAAATATATTAGATTTGAGAGTCAGGTTAGATTAATTTCTAATCTTTATGGAAATCATTTTTATTAAAAAGTGGAAAGTTAAGAATTTGACAGTTACAGGGCTTGGATAACTCTAAAAGGGTCATCATTTAAATATGCAGGGAAAGTAAAATCAGAGTGCTTTCATGATAAAGATGATTTGTTTATTTTATATGCTCATTTTTAAAAGCTGTTTTAATATTTAGGCTTGTTAAGGAAAATCTGAAATGTGGTTGAATATATTAAAACCTAAATGAAAGTTTTTACTTTCATTTCTACTTTTAAGAGCCAACCAAATAAATCTCAGCCTGGACTTAGATGCTAAAATGAAAAATATTGAGATGTTTTCACTTATAATATAAGTGATCAAAATATTTAATTTTTATTTGAGAATACATTCTGTAATTTTCAAGTCAGCCAATATTTTCTATTTTTATCAAAGAATATTTCACATAACTGTAATTTATTAGTTGGTCATTTCCATTTCATACAGTTTCAGTTTAAAAGACACTTTGGGTGTTCGGGGTGATTCACTCAGAGGTGCATAAACACATTATTTCCCCAGGAAATGGCTGACAAGAGAGTGGGAGGAAGCTTCCTCTCTCCTTTGAATTTGGATTGCTCTTGGTGCTCTTAAAAGTTGGAAACCAACAGTCAAAGGAATACAATACTTTCCTCCTCCAAAAGAGCAAGGGCATTTGTCTACTGTGTTTATTAGCAGTTTCCAAGTGGCTGGGAGGTGGTAACTGATGAGAACTGACGTTTGAAGTCTTTGCAAGAGTTAACTATTCTCACAATCTAGGCCTTTCAACCAATGATTGTATAGAATGACGTCTTCACTAAATGAATAATGAAAAATAGAGATTCACATATTTACTTTTGAGTATCCGTCAGAGAAATCTAGAAAAGGAGTTTACCAAGCACACATGAGAAAAGGCAATCCTGTTCATAGCCACTAATTTCATCTTGTTGCATTGATTTAGTGTTATTCTCAGCCAGATGCCTAAGAATTAACACTGCCCCCTTTCCTGCTTTCTTTTTGTATTCAAAACAGCACCTAGCATGGAGCTTTCAATGTGTAGCTTAGTAAATATCTATCGTTCTGCATCTTTTGCCAGCATTTTAAATTCAACACATCCAAAACCAAACACATATCTCATCCCAATCAATCACTATCTTTTCCAGACCTCCTGATTTCCTGCAATGCTGCCAATGATTTTCTAATCACCCAGCCTGAAAATTTCAGTCAGACACTTTCATGTTTATCACTAATTTATTTATTCAACATATATTAAGGTCTTATCATGCCCTGAGCTATATGGGGTACTTAATAAATGTTTACTAAATGAATTAATGAAATAATTCCACATGTATTTATTGAGTGCTTCTCATGTGTTGGGGAATATAAGAGAGGAAACAGATTGAAACCCAGCTGCTGCCTTCATCACCTTATAATAGGGTAGAGGGTGCCTGGGTGGCTCAGTGGGTTAAAGCCTCTGCCTTCAGCTCAGGTCATGATCTCAGTGTCCTGGGATCAACGCCTGCTTAGCAGGGAGCCTGCTTCCTCCTCTCTCTCTGCCTGCCTCACTGCCTACCTGTGATCTCTCTCTGTCAAATAAATAAATAATCTTTAAAATAAAAAATAATAATAGGATAGAGTGAATAATGCATATGTATAAAAATCTAGAGTAACAGATTAGATGCAGTAACAGCTGTAAGAGCTGTATAAGCAAAGCTCTCTAGGAGCACAAAAGAAGGTAATACCATTCCTGCCTTGGAGCATCATGGACCGTGGCCTGTTACCCAAAGAACTTATCATTCATACTGCAAGTCAAAGGATCATTTGAGAAGATAGAGATAGGCTGTGGGAGAGGGAATGAAGAAGGACAGGAATACATGATGTAGCTCCAGAAACATGAAAAAGAAGGGCTGGTAGTCAAATTTATCTGTAGCAAAGGATGCAAAGAGTGAAATAATGAAAGCTTAAGTGAGAAATGTAACAATTGTGGCTTGGATGGGAAGAATTTAGATTTCTAAGCTAAGGATTTTGGACATTAGTGTGCTTTGAGAAACTGAAATGTTTTTACACACAATGTGTGACCAGAGCTGTGCTTTGTCCAGAGAAGAGAAACTAAGATGTTAAGAGTAAACAAACCAGGAATGGCTTGTAATATGTAATATGAATACTTGAAGGACTCAGGGATGGTTAGAAGAGGGACAACTTTGAGGTCAAATAGTTGTTTTTGATTATCCAAGAGACTGGCCAATGGAAGAGAGAGTATATCATTTTTTGGTAGATCAAAAGGACAGAAATAAAACAAATTGGTGAAAGAAGAAAATGGCAGATTCAGTTCAAATCAACAAATTATTTTCTAATATGGCTGAATAAAAATAGAATTAGAATTGACTGGTTTTGTGAAGCAATAGCTAAACTTTGGAGAAAATATCAGAAAAGTAGGAGTCTTGTTTGTCAAAGTGAGGGGTTGAACCAAATCAATTTTACACTTCTTCCAAATTCCTAAGATTCTAGTATTCTGGCTTATAGTTGGCTATGGGATGATTAAAGAGAGAACAGAACTTTTGAGAAACCAATAGCATGACTTCTTTGAGACTCAAGACATAAGATGATAAAGGCCCCGATATGTATATTGGAAACAGACATAATCATATTGGCTAACACTTACATAGCATTTATTAGATAGTCAGCACTATTGTAAGCACTTTAAACATATTGACTCACTTGAACCTTACAACCCCACTTTATAGATGGGAAACCAAAGCACAGAAAGATGTAGTGACTTGCCCACAGTTGCATAGTTAACCCATGGCTGAGCTAGCATTCCAGCCCAAGAAATCAGGCTTCAGAGTCCAGACTCCTAACTACCAGGCTATACTGGCTCTCCAGAGAGAGAGAGAAATAGAACTAGAATTAAAAACAGAAGAAAGACCTGACTAGCACATAAGGGAGAAAGAAGATGAAAACATAATGCCAAGGTTCCTGGTTTGGAAAACCAGGAATATTATCATGGTATTAACAAAAATAATGAAATCAGGGTAAGAAACTAGATTATGAGTAGAAATTAAAAGGTAGGTCATACACATACTGAGTTTAAGGTGCTGGTAGACTAGCCAGGTAGAACTATGTAGCATGATATTTGTGAAATTGGAAGTCAAGGATTATAATTTTGTCTAACAGCTAAATTAATGTACTACCTCTATGCATAGCTTTCCTACAGTATAGTGCAACCTCACTGGAATGCTGGTATTGTGGGACAAGGATAGACATGAAGTCAACTTCTTTATTCCATTATTAATCCATAGAAGAGTAGATATGGCAGCTTTTAGGACACATTTAAAACATTTCTCTTAGAGTTCGAATGACACCAATCACCATAGAACCTTTGAAACGTTTTAGTGCTGGCCATAGAGTAAAATTATAAATTTAAAAAAGCCAAAAGTATTAAGTGGCACTAACCTGTGTATTCAAATGATATATAAGGACATTTATATGCCTTTGTCTTCCTCATGCAGAGGATTTTGTTGACTCTGGATTCTTTACATTTCCTTTCTCCCTGTCATACTTATTTATAGGGGTAAAAATAAATTGTAGGCTCATGGTCTGCTGGGTGATGATGGCAGCTTTGTAAATATGTATCCAGCCCTTCCCCAGGCCTTTGACAGAAAGCTGCTCTCCGTGCCTCTGTAATGCCTTGAACACTCCCGTGTGAAGGATGCAGGAGCCTACCACAGTTGCACAGGTGGCCTTATGACTGCTAGAATTGTCTCTCTGGTCGACTGCAATTGGACTTCATTTTGTAAAGCCAGAGAGGCCTTTGCAAGAGTGCTGAATGGGGAAAAAACCCAACTCTCTAAGCCCTTTCAAATTCAGAATACATTGGTCCATCTCCTTGAAGTGTCCTTCCACCAGACAGCTTTGGCTTCCCCATTGATGTTTGCTTTCCAATGTGATTGGAGGCTTGAATGTGTCTCTGAAGATCTCTCAGTCCATTGTTGGTAGAGGTTAAGGGTACATGGACCTTCCTATGCTAAACTGGGAATCTTACTGCCTTAGCAAAATATCATGTAGGAGTTTTAGATGTACACCAAGGGAATTAATGAAATTCATTTGGAGGACAAAAGAGGTAATGCCAAAATTCTTTCAAGAAGGGAAAACAAGTGTAATATCAGTCAGGGAAAGGAGAGAAAATTCTCCCTAGTGCAATTTTAACATTATGTCAAATCGTGCCAAAAAGAGTCCAAAACTTTATAAAGAACAGCTTTCTAGCTTTCCAATAAATACTTCTTAAGCAGCCACTCTGAACTAGGATGTAGTAATAATTGTCTCAATGGTCATTGTATGTAGTTTAAGTGAGAACACTGCTTTATTGAGGCCAGTAATGTCAGTTTTGTTCCCTGATGAGCCAGCTGGACCTGCCCTTTTTGGTGGTCAAAGACTGCAAATAGGTAGCAAGAATAAGAAAGTCTTAGGAAAAAGCTGTGGATAGACCGCACAAACTTTCCTACAGCTGAACACTCAGTCCAGAGCACATGGCCTACTATTAATGATAGGTTGAGAGTTCCCAAAGTCCTTATTTTCTCCTTAATGGTAATGGTTTACCCTGACAACCTGGTACCTACTGGGTCAAGTGAAAAGCATTTGTGAGACAAAGTATCTAGATTTCAACATTCTTTGGCAACTGGGAATACTATAGGATAGGCAAGTGCATTGGGTTCATAATCAAAATATTAAGAGAGAGTCTTGCATTCCATAGCCATGAATGAGTAGAGGTTCACCCCAGCCTCAATGCTTCCAGCCTCTGATCACTGAGATAAGCAAAATATGACCTCTAGACTTATGGGAGAATATTTTATTTGACCAAAAAGGAAACTAGATTTATTCCAGGGGAAGGAGTCTAAATATTGAAAAAAAAAGACCAGCTATTTTATTGAATTCAAAAGTTGTAAGCAAGGCATGATTTCTTTCTCTTATCAGCTTTTTCGGATTTACCATAGAACAGTTCACCATTTTATAAAGGAAATCCAAAGCCACATGATAACCATAACCTATGAAACATTAAACTGAAAGAAAATTCTACTCTTGATCTTTGCATACTAGATTCTTTCACATTTTTGTTCTTATCCATCAAGAATTTGAGAATCATCTCAAGATTTTTATAGGCTGGAGTGTGTTTTTGTTGTTGTTGTTACTCCTGCTTATATGTTGCTATTTGTGCAGAACGAGCTAGTTGACATTTTGTATTCTCTTCAATCAGATTCTTGTTCAAATGTAAGATAGTGTTACGATTACTAACATATATTGAAGCACATTGTAATGCTGGTGATGAAGGACAAGTGTCAGGCGTGTGTCCTAGATTTTCTGTAACTAAAGAAACGTTCACTATTACACATCAGACACACACAAAAAATCTAATCTGTAGCCCAGGAAAAAACCAAGTCTTTGTCATAGCAAGGTACTGGTAAAGATTCCACGGACATGCTATTGAATTAACTCTATGCAGTAAAATAAATGCATTATCAAATAATATTTTTCCAGTTGCTCTTCAGAGAAATAGAGACCGAAAAGGTGTGTGTGCACATGTATATGTGTGCCTGCATTTCTGAGCATGTGTTCTATTAGCAGTTATTTATACTAGTCCCACTCTACCACTAAGAAATGAAAGGATCTGAAAGCCATAAAATAAAAATGATTCAAATATTTGAAAAAACAATACCAAGGACACAAACTCTTGTTCTTGATAATATTTCTTATTTATGGTTGACTCACTGCTTGATTTTAGTGAAGAACCTGGTATACAGCATAAAAACTTAAGCCCTTAAGCTGTGTGAGTCCACACTGACCACACTTACCAAATCAACTTACTTTTTCCCCCTTTACTCTTATTTCCCATGTTGACACAAGACAGAAAATCCTCATAATTTCGCCAAAAAACACTGTGTTATAATTTAACAAAGAGAAAGGTTTCTATCTATTCAGAATCATTCATTTTGAATTCTTGATTTTCCTTATTCCCCCAGCCTGATTTCCTTTGATCTTTCTGGAAAAGGAAACACATAATAATTTCTTAATTTTTATGAATTTTTACATCAACGGTGTCCTTTCCTTGTTTAGAATGTCACATTGTGCTATTGAAAATATTACATAAGTGTATAAAATGTATATTTTAGAACCTATAGATATCCAGATTTAATATTTTGGAGTCCCCAATGTTATCATTGTCTAATATTGGGCACAGCCAAAATGCCTAGAATAAAAGAATTTACTTTACTGGGAACTTTTGTCTAAAAAATAAATCTCGGAGAAAGTGTTCTGAGGGAGGCTGTGAAGGATTTACTGTTTAATCAAATTGTTCTTTGTCAGCACGCAACAAAGAAATGTTCCAGTTGTATCCTAGTTCAATTTATACAAGTGTTGTTCATTGTCGACATTCATAAAGAAACTTATTAAAAATGAAATGTCTCAATAGAACTTTAAAGTGTCTGCCTGTATTTTTCATGTTCTTTTCTAATACATTTGCACAGAAGAATGTTTATATTTTAGCATTCTTTTGTCATATTTTGTACTGTAATGTTAATGTATTTTCAACCAGATAGAAAATATTACACATAGACTAGAACTACTCATGAGACAAATATGCTAGAGCAAATATTATTTCTATCATGTTTATAAATTATACAATTGCCAGCATCTGTTTTCTGTTAGTCCTTGTCCCACGCCTACCCCACTGCTGATTATAAAAAGATTGGGATTGAAAAACATCTTCGAATCGGTCCAGAAACTCCATTTGGAACTGGATGCAATTGCAGGGATGTTGATGCAGTTCAAAATGAGGAATGCTTATTGTTTAAGATCTGCTTCTCCATGTGTAGTAATTTATTTCTTAGAGGATTCCTGCACTCTTGAGGATATTGCTTCCCACCTGGATACTTGTGGTGCTGAAACTATAAATCAGATTAGTGGTTGTGGTTTGTATCCATGGAGGGCTTTGTGTTGAGGAGTGCAAGAGTTAGGGTAAGTCATATCTCCACTTATTTATTCAATAGAGCAGTCCCTAAAGAAAGTTGTTTCTCACTGATTCTTTATATTCTTTTGTAAATTATTATTAAATATTTCAGTGATACAAGATAACATAATGAATGGCTATAAACCCACAACTTAGATTTTAAAATTAACAAATACAAATGAAGTCCCTGTGTGTCCTTTTGTGGTCCTATTCCTCTCCCTTCCCTGCAGGGGAAATGACAGTCCTAAATTTAATCACCCTTGTACATATTCTTACACTTTTACAGGTACATGCATACCTATAAAATATGTTTTCTCCATGTGTTTAAATTTCATATGAATAACTTGCTTTCTTCTTTCATCATTATGTTTAAAAGGTTTATCCATATTGAGGCATGTACTTCTACTCCATTCAAGTTAGTTTCTGGGTTTTTTACGCTGTATGAAGGCAGCAAAATTTATCCATTTTCCTATTGATCCACATTTAGGTTAGAACACACACACACACACATCAATGAACTTGTTTCTTCAAAATGTTCTTGGGTATTCTTAGTCTTTTCTGTTACATATAGATTTTAGGATAAGATTTTCAAACTCTATGAAAAATGTTGTTGGGATATTGACTGGAATTACCTTGAACTTACAGAACTGATAAAGGAAAATTGACATCCTAATGATATTGAGGCTTGTGGGCCATGAGCACAGTATATCTCTCCATTGATTGAGTCTTTGTATATCTTCTTCAATTCAAAAAATTTAAACATCTTCTTTGTATTTTAATTTTTAAGTTTTTATTTTAATGCCAGTTAACATACAGTGTTGTATTAGTTTCAGGTGTACAATATAATCAACAATTCCATACAACACCCAGTGCTCATCACTACAAGGGTACTCCTTAATCCCCATCACCTATTTGTCCCAATTCTCCCACCCCTCTCCTCTGGTAACCATCAGTTTGTTCACTATAGTTAAGAATTTGTTTCTTACTTTGTCTCTCTCTCTCTCTCTCTCTCTCTCTCTCTTTCTCTTTTTCCCCTTTGCTTATTTGTTTTGTTTCTTAAAGTCCACGTGTGAATGAAATCATATGGTATCTGTCTTCCTCTAAATGACTTATTTTGCTTAGCATAATACTCTCTAGCTCCATCCATGTCACTGCAAATGGCAAGATTTCATTCTTTTTCATAGCTAAATAATATTCCATCGTGTGTGTGTGTGTGTGTGTGTGTGTGTGTGTGTGTGTGTGTGTGTACCACATATTTTTTATCCATTCATCAATCAGTTGTTACATGGGCTGCTTCCATATCTTGGCTATTGTAAATAATGCCACTATAAACATAGAAGTACATGTATCCCTTTGAATTAATGTTTTTGTAATCTTTGAGTAAATATGCAGTAGTAGGATTGCTGGATAGTAGGATAGCTCTATTTTTAACTTTTTGAGGCATCGACATACTGTTTTCCATAATAGCTGTGCCAGTTTGCATTCCCATCAACAGTGCAAGAGAGTTTCCCTTTCTCTACATCTTTGCCAACACCTGTTGTTTCTTGTGTTGTTGATTTTAGCCATTCTGACAGTTGTGAGGTGATATTTTATTTCTGGGTTGCAAGAGTGCAACAGATTTCTATATGGTGATTTTCTATCCTGGAACTTTGCTGAATTCATGTATCAGTTCTAGCTATTATTTGGTGGAGTCTTTTGGATTTTCTTATGTAGAGTATCATGTCATCTGCAAATAGTGAAAGTTTTATTTCTTCCTTGCCAATTTGGGTGCCTTTTATTTCTTCTTATTGTCTGCTGTCACTAGGACTTCCAGTACTTTGTTAAGTAACAGTGGTGAGAGTGGACATCCCTGTCTTGTTCCTGACCTTAGGGGAAAAACTCTGTTTTTCCCTATTGAGGACAATGTTAGCTCTGGATTTTTCATATATGGTCTCTACTATGTTGAGGTATGTTTCCTTGAAACCTACTTTCTTGTGGGTTTTTATCATGAATGGATGTTGTATTTCATCAAATGCTTTTCCTGCATCTATTGAAATGATTATATGGTTCTTATCCTTTCTCTTATTGATGTGAGATATCGCATTGGTTGATTTGTGAATATTGAACTACTCTTGAAACCCAGAAATAAATCTCACTTGACCATGGTGAATGATTTTTTAAGTGTATTGTTCAATTTGGTTTGCTAATATTTTGTGGAGGATTTTTGCATCTATGCTTATCATGGATATTGGCCTATTCTCTTTTATTTGTGATGTCTTTATCTGGTATTGGTATCAGGATAATGCTGGCTTCACAGAATATATTTGGAAGGTTTCCTTCCTTTTCTGTTTTTTGGAATATTTTGAGAAGAGTAGGTGTTAACTCTTTATTTTTTTAAGATTTTATTTATTTATTTGACAGAGAGAGAGAGACACAGCGAGAGAGGGAACCCAAGCAGGGGGAATGGGAGAGGGAGAAGCACGCTTCCTGCAGAGCAGGGAGCCTGATGCGGGGCTCGATCCCACAACCCTGGGATCACGTCCTGAGTCGAAGGCAGACGATTAATGACTGAGCCACCCAGGCACCCCTAACTCTTCTTTAAATGTTTGGTAGAATTCACCTGTGAAGCCATCTGGCCCTGGGCTTTTGTTTTTTGGGAGTTTTTTGATTACTGATACAATTTCTTTTCTGGTTATCAGCCTGTTCAAATTTTCTATTTCTTCTTTATTCAGTTTTAGTAGTTCATATGTTTCTAGGAATTTATCCATTTCTTCTAGGTTGTCCAATTAATTGGCACACAGTTTTTCATAATGTTCTCTTACAATTGTAATTCTGTGATGTTAGTTGTTATTTCTCTTTTCTCATTTGTGATTTTGTTTATATGAGTCCTTTTTTTTTTCTTGTGAGTCTAGCTAAATTTATCAATTTTATTAGTTTTTTCAAAGAACCAGTCCCAGGTTTCATAGATCTGTTCTACTGTTTTTTGTTTTTTGTTTTTTTAGTTTCTATATCATTTATTTCTGCTCTAATCTTTATTTCCTTTCTTCTGCTGCTTTTAGCTTTTGTTTGTTGTTCTTTTTCTAGCTCCTTTAGGTGTAAGATTAGGCTGTGTATTTGAGATTTTTCTTGTTTCTTGAGATGGGCTATATTGCTATAAACTTCCCTTTTAGAACCATTTTTGCTGCTTCTAAAGGTTTTGGACTGTTATGTGTTTAATTTCATTAGTTTCCATGTACTTATTATTTCTTCTTTTATTTACCGGTTGACCCTTTCACTGTTTAGTGGCATGTTATTTAACCTCCATGTATTTGTGGCCTTTCCAGATTTTTTTTTGTGTGTGACTGACTTCTAGTTTCATAGCATTGTAGTCAAAAAAGATGTGATATATGACTTCAATCTTCTTGAATTTGTTGAGGCTGGTTTTGTGGGTTAATATGTGATCTATTCTGGAGACAGTTCCATGTACACTTAAAAAGAATGTGTATTCTGCTGTTTTGGGTTGGAATGTTCTGAATATATTTAAGTCCATCTGTGCCTATCAATCAAAGACATTGTTTCCTTGTTGATTTTCTGCTTAGATGGTTTGTCCATTAATATTGGTGGGGTGTTAAAGTCCCCTACCATTATTGTATTGTTATCAATTAGTTCATTACTTTATGTTCATTACTAACTGTTTTATGTATTTGGGTGCTCCCATCTTGGGTGCATATATATTTACAACTGTTGTATCTTCTTTTTGGATTATCCCCTTTATATATAAAGTATATAGTATATAATGTCCTTCTTTGACTCTTGTTACAGTCTTTGTTTTAAAGTCTATTTTGTCTGATATAAATATTGATACTCTAAGTTTTTTTACATCCATTTGTGCGATAAATGTTTCTCCATCTCCACACTTTTAATCTGCAGGTGTCTTTATGTCTAAAATGAGTTTCTTCTAGGCAACATATAGATGGGCCTTTTTTTATCCATTCTATCATCCTGTGTGTTTTGATTGGAGGATTTAATCCATTTACATTCAAAGTAATTGTTTTAAGATTTTTATTTATTTGAGATAGAGTGAGCGAGAGAGAAAGCACAAGCCAGGGGAGAGGCAGAGGAAGAGGGAAAAGCAGACTCCCTGCTGGGTAGGAAGCCTGATGTGGGGCTCAATCCCAAAGACCCTGGGATCATGACCTGAGCCAAAGGCAGATGCTTAACCAACTGAACTATCCAGGTGCCCCTCAAAGTAATTATTAATAGATATGTATTTATTGCCATTTTTTACTTGTTTTGTAGTTTTTTCTGATGATTTTCTCTGATACTTTCTTGTCCTTCTCTCTTTCATGTTTTGCTGGTTTTCTTTAGTGATATACTTGGATTTATTTCTCTTTGTATGTTTATTAGTGGTTTCTGGTTTATGGTTACCATTAAGTTTGTATATAACCTCTTCTGCGTATAGCAGTCTGTATTAAGTTGATGGTCATTTAAGTTTGAACCCAGTCTTCTCTCTTCCCCACATTTTAGGTATATGTTATATTTTATATCCTCTTTTGTAAGTTTCTTGGCTGATTTTTTAAACAGAAATATTCATTTTTATTGACTTTGTGTTGCCTACGTTTATACTGTCACTTTTGGTCTCCCCTTTTCATTAAAAGAGTCTCCTTTAATATTTCTTACAGGGCTGATTTACTGTTTATGAACTCCTTTAGTTTTTGTTTGTCTAGGAAACTCTATCTCTTCTTCTATTTTTTTAAAGATTTTATTTATTTATTTGACACAGAGAGAGAGATTACAAGTATGCAGAGAGGCAGGCAGAGAGACAGGGAGAAGAGGAAGCAGGCTCCCTGCTGAGCAGAGAGCCCAATGCGGGCCTCGATCCCAGGACACTGAGATCATGACCTGAGCTGAAAGCAGAGGCTTTAACCCACTGAGCCACCCAGGCGCCCTCTTCTTCTATTTTTAATGAAGCCTTGCTGCATAGAGTATTCTAGGCTGTGGATTTTTCTCATTTAGTACATTGACTATATGATGTCACTCTCTTCTGCCTTGCCAAGTTTCTGTTGAGAAATCACTTGCTAGCCTTATGGGCTTTCCCTTGTAAGTTACTGACTTCTTTTATCTTGGTGCTTTTTTTTTAAGATTTTATTCATTTATTCATGAGAGACAGAGAGTGAGAAGCAGAGGGAGAAGCAGGCTCCCCACTGAGCAGGGAGCCTGATGAGGGACTTGATCCCAGGTCCCCAGGATCATGACCTGAGCTGAAGGCAGACACTTAACCATTTGAGCCACCCAAGTGTCCCTTGTCTTGGTGCTTTTAAGATTTTTTCTTTATCATTATTTTTGCATATTTAATTATAATATATCTTGGTGTGGGTCTGCTTCTGTTGATTTTGATGGGAGTTCTCTCCTTCCTGGATCTGGATATCTGGTCCTTTCCCCAGATTAGGGAAGATTTCAGCTATTATTTCTTCAAATAAATTTTCTGCCCCCTCTTCTCTCTTCTTCTTCTAGGACTCCTATAACAAGAATGCTATTACATTTAATGCAGTCACTGAGTTCCCTAAGTCTATTCTCATTTTATATAATTCTTCTTTCTCTCTTTTGTTCAGCTCGATTACTTTCCATTACTCTGTTGTCTCAGTGACTAATCTGTTCCTCTGTTTCTTCCACCCTGCTGCATTCCATCAGGTGTGTTTCTCAATTCGCTTATTGAGCCTGTTATCTCTACTATTTGTTAAGGGCCTCACTCATGTCTTCTTCCTTTCTTAAGTCCAGTGAGTATCCATATGATAATTGCTTTAAATTCTCTGTCAGGCATTTTACTTATATCTGTTTCACTAGATCTCCGGCCATGGCCTCGTCCTATTCTTTCATTTTGTCTGCCTCTCTGTGTCTGTTTCTGTGTGTTAAGAAAGTCAGCTATGTTTTCTGCTCTTGAAAGTAGTGACTTTATGAAGACGAGGTCCTGCAGTGCCCTGATGTGAAGCATCCCCCGTTCACCAGAACGTGGTACTTCAGGAGAGTATCCTATGTGTGTTGCTTAGGCCCTGCTGTTGTGCCCAAGTCACTTTTCCTTTCAGTGCAGTCATCTGCCCTGACTCTCTGGCTGTTGTAGGCTGTGCTTATTCTTTGTGGTGATAGTGGGACCCAGGCAGGCCACCGCTGATGGGGGGTGCCCTTTGGGGACCTTGGGAGCAGGTTGGCAGTCATAGCAAAATTTGCACTGGGCCACTAGTACTATGCCAGAACCCCTAATATGCTGCAGTGGCTAGGAGCTATGTGCCAGGGTGACAGAGAGTACAGTGCAATGACTGGACATGGCATGAGGCAGCAGCTGTGCACCTGGCATATGGGCATGGTGTACATGGGTGCCTGGGCACGTGTGGCTGGATGCTTCACTGCAGCTGTGCCAGGTGCTCATTCAGCTTTAATGAAATTTTCCCTGAGCCCTGAGCCAATGCTACAAGTGCCTGTGCCACCCCACCTCCCACAGGTGACTCTGTTTATACTAGAGTATGGGAGAGAAAAATGGCACCTGCCAACTCCCTCATTTTCAATGAAGTCCCCCAACACTCTCTGAAATCAGATTGAATAGATTCGTCTCCCATTTGCCTCTGACATTGTGTAAACTGCTATTTTTATGTTGCCTCTCTGCATAGGCTGCTGTCTCTTTCAGGGCAGTGACCCAGCTATCACTCACCCTCATGGCTCACCCAGTCCTGAGTCTGTAGACTTAAAGCTCCAGGCTCCCAAGTCCCACTGGTTACACAAACTCACAGAATTCAGCCCCTCTGGTTTTCTAAGCCAAATGTTATGGGGATTAGTCTTCCCCATGTGAAATCCTTGGTGCGAGGGCCTGTTTCTCTGCCCTTTCATCCCCGCGCAGCTCCGTCCCTCCTGTGGGCAGCCTCCCTCCACTTTTCTGACCTTCCTAACCTTTAAAATGCAGCTTCTTCTCTATATTTAGTTACGGTTTTTGTTCTGCCAGTCTTTGAATCACTCTCTGTTTTGTTGACTTGGATATGGATGATATCTAGTTGTAAATATGGGACAGGGTGAGTTCAGGGTCCTTGTACTCTGCCATCTTCCCAAGCCCCTAAAAGAGTTCTAAAAATCTTACATAAAAGAATGTTGAACTTTTTTTGCTAGATTTATTTTTGTGAGATATTTTTCAGTGCATATTCTAATTTGGCTTCCTTATATAGACATGATGTTGATCTTTTTTTCTATTGATCTTGTGTCCAACATCTTTGCTGTCCCTTTCTATTTGTCATAGTTTACCCATACATTGCATTTTGTCTCTTCCTTTTCAGGTATTACACATTATATATTATTGGTTACCTTATGACAATAGCCAACATCTCTAGTACAACACTGAATTAGAAGCATTGATTGTGGTACTTCTGCCTTTAAGAGGAATATCTCTATTATTTTATTACTAAGTGTAATGATTACTTTAGAATTTTGGGAAATCACTTTTATAATACCCAGTAAGTCCCCTTCTAGTCCTGTTTTGCTGAGAGATTCTATCATGAATAGGAACTGAGTTTTATATAATGCTCTTTCTGTATTTAAGATAATTTTTCTTTAATCCATTATGAAATGAACTTAGAGTGAAGTGGATTAATTCAATAATGAATTACATGGCTACATTTTCAAAAGTTAAACCATCCTAGTGTTCATGCCTACTTGGTTGTAATTACCTTTTTTTAAGATTTTATTTATTTATTAGAGAGAGAAAGAGTGTGTGCAGGAGTTGGGGGAGGGGCAGTGGGAGAGGGAGAAGCAGACACCCCGCTGAGCATGGAACCTGACACAGGGATCAATCCCAGGACCCTGAGACCATGACCTGAGCCAAAGTCAGATGCTTAACCAACTAAGCCAGCCAGGAGCCCTGGTTTTAATTTCTGTATTTGTGTATTTGTATGTATGTATGTGTGCTGGTTTGTTTTCCAGATCTTTTATTGGCAATTTTTGCAGCCATGTTTATTAGTGACATTGGCCTATAGAAAAGTCCCTTTTTTCCTTACCCCATTTTGGAACTAGATTATAGTAGTCTCACAAAATCATTCAGGAAGACTTCTCTCTTTTCTTGTTGTCTGGTATAGCTTAAAGTAGAGATTATCTGTTCCTTGAACGTTTAGCAAAGTACAAATACAAAACCATGTGGGCCATTTTCAGTGTTTTTAATGGGTATTCAGGCTTTGTATTTCTTCTCAAATCCATTTTGTTTCCTTGAAAAATATGTACTTCTTCTAAGGTTTCAAACTTACTGGCATAAAATTGTTCATAGCACTCTTATTTATTTTTATATTTTAATCTTTAATGTTTATCTGTATCATTTCTTCTGTTCTTAATTTCCTTGCTTCCTCTTGCCAGAGAGTTCTCTATTTTATTATTCATGTCAAAGGCACAGATTTTGGTTTTGTTGATCTTCTCTATTGCTTCTTTGATTCTGGTTTCATTTACTTCTGCTCTTGCCTTATTTTTGTTTCCTTCCTTCTACTTATATGCATGCAGTCGTTTTTCTAACTTTTTGAGATGGACACTTTGCTCATTAATTTTCAATTGTTCTTTTCTATTAAATGTATGTAAGGCTGTAGATTTCCTTTAAGTAACTGTCTAAGCTGTATCCCACAAGTTTTTATAAATAGTATTTTCATTGTTATTCAGTTCCTAACTTACAATATAATTTTTATGTAATCCATGAATTATTTTCAAGTGTGTTTTTAAAGAACGCTTTTCTGTGGTGGTTTTTTTTTTTTGCTTTTTGTTTATTGATTTCTAATTTTAGTGCACTTTGCTGAAACATCATTATCTGTAGGATGTAAAATCTTTCCCATTTATTGAGCTTTGCCTTGTGAACTACTGTTTGTCAGTTTTGGTAGGTTTCTCTGTGCACTTGAAAAGAATATATATCATATAATCATAGCTTTGGGGTTCCATATATGTCCAGTATATTAAAGTTGTTAATTGTACTATTCAGATTTTCTACTTCCTCACTGATTTTTTATCTTCCTATTACTGATTGTGAAGTTTTCAATTTGTCTTATTATCAGTCTATCAGATTTTGCTTTATCTATCTGGAAGCTGTATTTTCTTATTCGGTCTGGAGTTTTACACCTCCCTGATGAATTTATTCCTTCTATCATTACATAATGACTCTCTTTATCCATAATAATGATTTATATCTTGAAATCTATTTTGTCTGATAATGTTATAGCTACACCAAGCTTCTCTTGGACGGTACTTTTCTAGAATGCCTTTTTCCTTTTATTACCAAATTTATATTAGTGTATTTCAGCACATCTCTTATTAACAGAAACAACGTAACTCAATTTTCTTTTCCACCTAGTTCCAGAGTCTCTCTCTTTTAAACTGCAAGTTCAGTTTGTTTTTATTTACTAGGATTGCTGACATGTTTGGATTTACAGCCCCAAGTCTTCTTTTATATCTCCTATTTATAATTATTTTTTCTTTACCTTTCCCCGTTTTCTGCTTTTTTGTTGTTGTTGCATTATCTTCATTCTCTTTCAACTTTGGAAGTTGTAAATTTCTGTATATTTCTGTTCTTTTGGTCATTACAACTGATTTCTTAACATTTTGTTAAAATGTAACACATATACAAAAAAATACAAAAGTCATAAGTGTACAGCCTAGTGAATTATCTAAGTATAAAACACCTGTTAACTCCCACCCAAGTCCAAATGTAGGATACTATAACCAGAAGCCTCCTTTGTTGCCTTCCCCAATTATTGCCTCCTTCTTCTTTCCTCCCGAACATAACTATCCTGACTTCTAATATTTGCCTGCTTTCCAAAAATTTTATTAATAGAATCTTACAGTATGTATGATTTTGCATCTCATTTCTTTCACTCAACATTATTTTTGGAGGAATTCATCTGTATTATAGCACATAGCTGTAGATCATCCATTTTCATTGTGACATACTTTTTTTTTGCAAAATTATCTACCACAATTACATCTTCTATTGTTGATGGATATTTAAAATATTTACATTTTTTGGCTAGCACATATAATTCTATAAACAATTTTATACATATATTTCAATGAACATTTGCTTACTTGCACTTCTATTGACTAAATACTAAGAAGTAGAATCACTGAACCACAGGGTATACATATATCAAACTTTAGCAGAAAATGTCAGAGTTTTCCAAAGTGGTTGTACCAATTTACACAATCACCTATAGTATATGAGACTATTTATTACTTCACATTGTCACCAATATTTATTACTGTCAGTCTTAGAGATTTTAACCATTCTTGTGGGTATGCAGTGGTATTTCATTGTTATGTTATTTTGTTTCTCCCTGATAAGTGATGATGCTAAGCATGTTTCCATATGGTTTTATAGACTAGGATATCATCTTTTATAAAATATCTCTTCATATCTCTTGCCTATTTTTCTTTTTTTTAAGATTTTTAAAAATTATTTATTTATTTTTTTGTTTGCTTATTTATTTATTTAAGAGAGAGACAGAGAGAAAGAGACAGAGCAGAGGGAGGGTCAGAGGGAGAGGTAGAGTCAGAGAATCTCAAGCAGACTCTGTGCTGAGCATAAAGCCCAACACCAGGCTCAGTCTCATGACCGTGAGATCATGATCTGAGCCAAAACCAAGAGTCAGATGCTTAACCAGCTGAGCCACCTAGATATCCCAAGATCTCTTGCCCATTCTTGATTTGAGTTATGTATCTTATTATTGATTTGAGGAAGTTCTTTGTATATTCTGGATACAAGCTCTTTTTCATTTATATGTGCTGTGAATATATCCTACCATTTAGAGCATGTTTTTTCTTTGTCTTTTGATTGGAAAACAATCTAATTTTGATACAGCCCAATTTATTATTTTTGCCCTTATGGTTAGCATTTTTGTGTACTGTTTAAGAATTTTTTTTACCCTAAGATCATGAATTTTTTATGTTGTGTTCTATAAGTTTTGATAGTTTATATTTACAACATTGTATCTGGAATTGATTTTATATATGGGGTGAGGGTTTTTTTTCTAGTGGATATTCAGTTTCCCAGAAACACTTAAAACAGCAGTCATTTCACAATTGTCTGCCATGCCATCTTAACCATAATTCAAGTATCCTTATAAGTTTTAGGACTCTATTCACTCTCATTGGTCTATTTGCCATTTTGTCAATACCCACTGTCTAAATTAACATAACTTTACAGTAAGTCTTGCTGTTGGCTAGAGTACATGTTCTCACCTTAACCTGCTTCTTTCTTTAGCTGGTTAATATTTACACACATGTACAAACACACACACACACATACACACACACACCACACACACACACACACACACACACACACACACACACACACTTCCAAGATATTGATTGAGGTTGCATTGAATCTACAGAATAATATGGGGGAAATTGACATCTTTAATTTTTTTTCAGGTAATGAGTTTGGCATAGCTTTCCATTTATCCAGGTCTTCTCTAATTTTTCTCATAAAGTTTTATAGTTTTCTTCATAAGTCTTGCAGATATTTTTTAAATTTATTACTAGGTATATGATATGATGCTGTTTTACATGGTTTAAATATTTCTCATTGTTGTTGAAAAAAGAGAACTTTACTATATAGTAAACTAATATCTGGAGAACTTGCTAAATTCATATACTCTAATAATTTATCTATATAGATTTTTTTGTAATTAGTAATTGCACAATCATACTATCTTTGAATAATGATAGTTTTATTTATTCTTTTTCAATTTTTACACATTTTTTTCTTTTTCTTATATTATTACACTGGCTAGGACCTCTAAAATTATGGTGTGTAGAAGTGATGATCATAGACATCTTTTCTCAGTTCTCAATAATAGAAAAACTATTTCAACATCTCACTATTAAATACAATGTTTGCTGTAGGGTTTTTTGTAGCTAATCTTTATCAGATCAATGTTCCTCTTAGTCTTAGTGCTATAAGCCTTTACCATGAATAGATGTTTAGTATTAGACAATCATATGATTTTTTCCTTTATCCATATAAATGATGAATTACATTGATTGATTTTCTGATATTAACATAATTGTGTGTTTCTAGAATAAGCACAAGTTAATCATTATATTATTTCATGTTATGTAATGCTAGACTTGTTATTTGTGTTTTGTTGAAGATTTTACATTCATATTCATGAGTGAAATTGACCTGTATTTTTTCCTATAATATTCTTGTCAGGATTTTATTATACAAGGTTATGCTGGCCTCATAACTCACATTGTGGTGTTTCATCTTTTTCTATGCTTTGAAAAATATTATTCAATATTGGCAGTTTTTCTTCCTTAAAAGTTTGTTATATTTACAAGTGAAGTCATCTGAGACTGGTTTTCTTTGTGGGAATATTTTTCATTGTGGATTTAGGCTCTTTATGGAAACTATTCAGTTTCCTTTTGTGTGTATATGTTCATTACTGTAAATTGTGTTTACCAGGAATTTGTCCATTTCGTTGAAATTTTCAAATGTATTGACAAAAAGTTGTTTTTAATGTTCTTTTTTGATGTTTTATGTTTGTACATTCAATAGCAATGTCATCGTTTTCATTCATGATATTGGTTATTTGGATATTCTGTATTTTCTTCTTCATCAGTTCCCATCAGAAGTTTATCAGTTTTATTGGTCTATGCAAATTGTCAAGCATTGACTCTCTTGATTTTTTTATATTGTATGTTTGTTCCTATTTAATTAATTTCAGCTTTTATAATTATTATTTTTTTCCTCTACCCTCCTTGAGTTTACTTTGCTTTCCTTTTTCCTAATTTCTTAGAATGGATGCATGTGTCATTGTTTTCAGCTGGTTTTCTTTTTACCTTATGAGTTTCCTATATACATGGATTAAGTTATACCAATTTTGATATGTTCATTGTATTTTCATTCATTTAAAGTATTTTCTACTTTCCATGATGATTTTTTTCCATAGCTTTTTAGAGGTGTATTTTGTAATTTCCAAACTTATATGGATTTTATAGTTACCTTTTATTTATTTTTTCATTTCAAGTTTAAGTCCATAGTGGGCAGACAACATGCTATAAATAATTTCAATACTTGAGCTACATTGAGACTTGCTTTATAGTCGAGCATATGGTCAATATTTGTAAATGTTCCATGTGCACTTGAAAATTATGTGCATTTTGTATTATTTATCGTAGTGCTCTGTGTGTGTCAATTAGACCAAATTTGATAATCATGTTACTCAAATATTTCATATCCTTTCTGATTTGTTGTCTGCTTGTTCTATCATCAGTTAATGAGAAAGGGGAGCATTTAAGTCTTTGACTATGTGGTAAATTTGTCTTTTTCCCTTTTGTTGCTTCAATTTTGCTTCATATATTTGACTTGATATTTCCTTCAGTATTAGAAATTTCTTAGTCAAATTATGTAGTCAAATTTTTTTTTTCAGAACCCATGAGACTGACAAAAGCTCTACCCAGCTTTCAAGTCTTCCAGCTGACTCTACTGGAACTGACAGATACTTCTAGAGGAAAAGCATCCATAAATGTCAAACTCACCTCTCTGGGTTTTCTTTTTCTCCTAGAATGTGGCCCAGTAATTCTTTACTCTTTTGTGAACTCCAGTAATGTCCAACAGTTTTTCAATATATTTTGTCTAAATTTTCCAGTTTCCATCAGGAGAGAATAGTAAAAATTACTGAGGTCACAATTACTAGAAACAATTCCACCTTTAAATTTTTATATGCATACTTGACAAAGTATCTTACTTAACTCCTGAATAATATAAAGTTTTAGAAATATTTCATTCCAGACACTATTGAACATATTATTTTTAGGTGGTATTTTATTTCAATATTGTTTTCTAACTCCCAAATTTATTACTATTAATGATATTATTATTATCATTATAGTTAATGCTTCTTTGCCATCTCTCTGGGTTAGTGGATAGAGTTTATTAGTCCCCATCTCACTGAGATTGCATCCCTTTTCAAGGGTCCTTACTTCCTGCAGGAATTTCAGTCTAACTCCCCATCTTAATGGGCCAAAAATCTCATCCCTTTTTCTCTATGGACATAGATATCCAAGCCTCTAGTCATTACTGGGTATAATAACCACTTAGAGCTGCCAGAAGGTTGACTTATATGCTTACTTCTTTGGCTGTTAGCATCATCTTTGCTTCTGGCATTTGATAATTCTGTTTCTTGTGAGCCAAGACATGTAATTTTTGAAATTACTACATTGTATTCAACAGTTCTAAGGTTTATATTGGGATGGTTTAAGGATATGCTAGTCTGCCATTTTGCTGATACTGTTCATCTAGTCCTGTTACTTTTCAGGAAATCACCAGAATGATATATTTTTCTGTGCCTAGAGTTTATAGTTGTATAAAGCAATATACACAAAATTTTGCTTCTAATTGTTTCTGTTAGCTCTGACTTGATTGGCTTTGACCCATTTAGCTCCCTAATCTTAGAAAGGCCTTTTCAGTTCAGCCTTGGGGAAGGCAATTAAGGGGAGCATAATTATAACCTCGGATTCATGACAAGAACAGAAATTAGAAATCCAGATTATCAATTAGAGATTCAGAACCAAGATATAGAGTAGGTGCTATTTCAAGATCAACCTACTTGAACTACCATTTATTAGGCAAAGCTCCCTCCTTTTTTTTGTATTTTCTTGGTTCTATACTTTTCTTACAATCTGATGACCCCACACACGGTTTTCCATTCACTCTTCCACACATTCAAATCTGACTTTACAACTGCTGCCTTATCAATACAGTTCTTCCTAAAGCCGCCAACAATTTCCATATTGATAAATTCAATGGACACTTCTCTGCCCAAATCTCACTTGACCTCTCAGTAATGTTACACTGCTAGCTACCCTCTTCTTCTTGAAAAAGGGTCTTCTTCCGGTGTTAGTTAGACCACAATCCCCTATATTTCCTCCTCTCACTCACTGCCTCTCCTTCCCAGTCTCCTTTTGATGGTTCCTCCCTTTATAGAGTTTTTTTTTAAGTAATCTCTGTACTGAATGTGAGGCTCGAACTCAGGACCCTGAGATTAAGAGTCACATATACTTCTGATTGAGTCAACCAGGTGCCCCAGTGCTTCCTCTTTTTATACCTTATCTTTAAATCATGGGATACTTCAGGGCTCATTCCAAGGGTTGTCCATGTTCTCTCCTTGGGGATATCATCTAGTCTCATGCTTTGAAATACCACCTATGTGCTAATGATTGCCAATTTCATATCTCCAGTCCTGGCCTGTCAAATTCATTCAGTTATCTACACACCATCTCAAAGTTAATGTTTGATCTTCCACCCTTATTCTTCCCTTAACCTTTCCCATTTCATTAATGGCAACAATATCCACCCACTTATTTAAGCCAAAACTTTTATTTTTCCCCTTCCTTCAATCCCCATATCCATTCTTGAGGAACTCTATTGGTTCTGCTTCCAAAATATGTCTCAGATCTGTCCAGTGACCCTGTGAGATGTATTATTACTTCAACTGTGTAGTTACATGAGCAGAGATTAAGAGAGCATGCTAGTAATTTTCCTAAGGGTACACAGCTTTTATGCAGAAGAATCCTTATTTTGTATCCACTATTCTTTCTATCATATCTCGGCCCACAGAGAATACTTGTGAATGGATTAGTGAACAAATTGATTTAGATAATAATAAAATCTATACCACGGCTTTATCAAAAGAATGTTCTCACCCACTGAAAAATAACTCTGCTATGTGCACAGTAAAAATCTTTGTTACATAAATAGAGCCTTATTACAGGTAATATAGGGTAATACTGATATCATCACATGTCAGTACTTCTAAATATATAAAACCAGTTTCAGAATTTGGGATTATGAAAGATAGATGACTTGGCTTCAGAACACTCTGTTTCTTTCAAGAGTATATGGCCAATTGTACCCCACACCTATTACAATATTCCTTTTGCATTCTTTCTATAGGCTTTTGTCCCCCATTTCCTTCTCCAGCAAGGGTATTCAGTCAAGAAAAAGGTTTGCCAAACTTTTACTTTAGCTTCTCTACTGTCATAATTTTATTAATATTCAGCATGTCTTAACAAAAAGTCAAGGGGACAGAGGAGAGAACCTCGGCAGAGCCAGTATACAACTTGATTATATTGGCCAAATAATGAATGACATTTCCAGATAAGACTGTATTTTAACCAACCAGGATTCATTTTAAATCCTTAAAGTAAATGCAGATATTGCTTGTATGTTCAGGGAAACCAGTTGATTACCATCGTTGGCAGCTTTACCTTTTGCATATTATAAATTTTATTAGAAAGCTATCTTTCCAATTGTAGAACCTCTCTTCCTGAATGAAGTTAGAGCACCATTTTACTGTGTGTATGTGTGTTTTCCCCAATGATTGCTTGCAGCATCATAAAATCCTTGTAACATTATTTGTGATCTTAATGAATTTTTAGTGAAACCCACTTGACATTTGTTTGGCAGTGACTTCATTTCTAAGCCTTGAATGCCATTATCATTTTATGGACTTTTCAAAATCAATTTGACTTAGGGTTTATTTTATACTTAGAGACTTAACTATCTTTTTTATAGAGTTCCTTGTAAATTCACTGAAATGCTAGAGGTCTTTGTGACATTTGGTTTATATTTTAAATATAAATATAGACTGGGATTTTTTGTAATTTTAATGTCTTTTGAAAAGAACAGATTCTTGTTTTAATAAAATATGTAAACATACCTTCTTCGAATTTCCCACAGAACTCTGTACCATGGAGTGTGGTAGCCATGGAGTCTGTTCAAGAGGAATTTGCCAGTGTGAAGAAGGCTGGGTAGGACCAACATGTGAAGAACGCTCCTGTCATTCTCACTGTGCTGAGCATGGCCAGTGCAAAGATGGAAAATGTGAGTGTAGCCCTGGATGGGAGGGCGACCACTGCACAATTGGTAAGTACCATCACACTTTGAACAAAGTACATTGGATTAATTGCAGAAAGAAAAGCTCGTTAGAGATCAATCACCAGGCTTTTCATTGAATTTGAGGTTAGAGGAGAAAAAAGGGAGAAGGGTTAGCCCTAAGTTTGAAAGTTTGGTTAACTGGGAGTATTCCTCCCTGGTTGATAGTATCTTACTTCTTTCCTGTGTCACTTCTTTGCTCATTACTTCAGCATTCCTTATATTTTCTGTTTTCTGTTGCATTGAGTTACTCAAATGAAAGATGATACATTGGAATAAAGTGTTATTAGTTAATAAGAGAAGTGCTTTTGTTGTGAACATAACATTCACTGCCCATTTTTCCTTTTGAAAAGTATAGGTTGTTTCACTTGAAAGCACTTAGAGGCAATTTCATTAAACGGGACTACTTTAACAGAGGCCATTCGATATCATTAGGAGCTGTCTTTAATGTATATGAGCAAGGCACTCCTGACCTACCATCAAAAGAACATCTGTGTTGAATTATTTATTGGGTAGTATAGAGAGTTCGTACTGAGGCATCTACCCTCTCCCACGCCTTGTCACAACTTTCACTAATTTTGAGGATGCTGCCTGGGAGAACCATCTGTGGGTATGAGAGAGCCTATGTAATAAATCTATCATGCAGTCTTCACACTATAAAAAGACAGTAATAATAACTAGAGTTCCAATTTTCAAATACTTTTTTCTGGAAAAAAAATCCAAGTCCTTGACACATACATGTATCTGCAACAAAGGCCTCCTTCATGTATAGATGGACAAGTACGATTCCCATTGTTCAGCTAAGGAAAGTGGGTCACAGAATGTTCCTGTGGCATTCCGTGAGCACACAGACATCTCATGCAGAGCAAAGGCAAGCATGGGCCTCTGGATATCCAATTCATTGCTTGTGGGCCTTTCTTCCCCACCAGACTGTACCACTGCTCTTATTTTTAGGTGAAAGTAATTTTTTATAATGGTTGGGACCTGCCAAAGTAATATATACTATATATAACATATAATCTTAATAAACTACATTACTACTCTACTAAAGGTACAGTAAGTCTTGTTCTGTGACTGTGGAAAATATTTAAGTTTCATTAAAAAGGTGGTGAGGGGTAGGTTCCAATGTGGCGTAGGTAATTACATTCCCACACTACAGTAAGTTTATTGCCTTCACATAAGAGGATTTAAATATTGTGATGATTACGGAAGGTGGTTACTCCAAACTCCCTTCTAAAGATATTACTAATAAGAAGTTCAAGCTAGTGCTCTTTCATGAAAGTTATTACTGAAATGTAAAAATGCAGTTCTTATACTTTTAATGAAATATGACACTTTTTTAGGAAGCCTAATAGAGTTTCTTGCAGAAAAGCCATTAATATCTTTCCCACAGAAAATATTATTCACAAACTACACAGGCCCATGTACCAACTTTTGAGCTGCAGGCGTTTCGGCAGTTCACAGTTTGCTGTTCTCCTCCCAGGCAACAGATGGTAGACCATTAATACATGTTGGATAGCTGTGCTCTTCCAGAAATTCATTCAATCCCTCTTTCCCCCCCCTTTTAGCTCACTACTTAGATGCTGTCCGAGGTAAGATTTTTCTCACTCATTTTATAACAGAAAAATATTGTAAATGGAAAATATGCATGTGGGAAAGGAAGGGTGGGTGGTGTGTGTGTGTGTGTGTGTGTGTGTGTGTGTGTGTGTGTGTGTGTTTACTTCTGGCAGGCTTCCTTAAGTGTGAAATTGTCAGGTTTACGATATAATAGTCTGACTAAAAAATAATTTGTTTTTCAAACACCAAAGAGTCATTTTTTTTTTTTTGGCCGTAGTATATAATGGATTGACAAGCAGTTTTAAGAGCTGTTTTTCTTTGTCTTTCTATGGAGTTGTGCGTGTGTGTGTGTGCGTGTGTGTGTGTGTTTGTGCATGTGTCTGTGTGTATACCACAGGCAGGTAATTATTAAATGAACTAGGTTTGGATAGATAGCTGAACATTTTCTTTAACATAACAATATGGCTCTAAGTCCATGTACAGTATCCTTTCAAGGGCAGAAGAATTCTCCTCTTATAAGTAACCCATCATGCATCCCCCCAAGAATCTGCCATTGATAGAGACAGTAAGGGTTTTTCTGTCAGATATCCTGGTGCCTTTCTTTACCTCAGCCTCAGAAGGTTGACTATGTTCCAAGTTATCCCTGATTTCTCTGTATCCATTGTATATCTATGATAATGGAACTAGCTGAATGGAGCTAGAGAAATTATTTTCTTAAAACTATATATATTCATCCTGTACCACTTCTTGAGGAATATATATATATTTACATATAATATATATAATGAGAGAGTCTTCATATTTTTTAACAGCCATCTGTCATTTTATTTTAAGTTGTTTCTTCATCTGGTCTGTTGATAGTTACTTAGAAAGCCATTTGGAAGGAACATTGGGTTATGTCTACAGATTTTTAAAAAATTATTTTGCTCTTTATACTTCTGGAATTTTCTTTCAAAGACAGCAAATGAAAAAAAATATATTGATTGGATTCTCTCCACTAAAATTCAGATCTGGTCTTGTGCTGCTCTTGGGAAAATTCCAGAAGCTATATGTCATTATTGCCATCTCTGTTCATCTGTCCACTAAGCACTTGGCACATACACAGTTGCCTTTTGGGATGGCCTAACTCTGAGCTATTTATAGATAGAGTAGGGCATCCCAGAGAAATTAAAAGTCTAAAGAGAGACCATTGTTAGTGTTTATGGTTTCCTCTTGACTGTGTTTATCCAGTCATTCTCTAGAATTCTGAAGGTCTCAATTTGGCTTGCATTAATTCCATAAACATTTGTTGAGCACCTACTATAGCCTTAATATTATTATGCTACCTTCTGAGGGAGATACAGACAAGTAAAATATTTAATCCTTAGCCCTCAGATCAACGATAATCTTAAAGAAAAAAGCCAAATAAATGTAAAGCAACTGCAGCACATTTCTAAGGCATTTATACGGACAAATATTTAATGGCATGGTCTGAACTGCCTACCAACACACCAAAGTCCTGAAGCAGTGCCTCACAAGGGAAAAATCAGTACAGACTGGAAGTAGTTAAGGGAAGTTTCTTTTCATAGAAACTGCTGCCTTTTCCCAGCTTATTGGCCATAACTAGATACAATATCATCATCCATCCAGTTTTGATTGAGCTAAGAAGAATTGTTTTTCAAAAAGAAACAAAAAACATTTTTTTTGTCCCCATCATAGTTTTCATCTTATCTATACCAGAGGTTGGGAATTGGGGTTAGCATTAATAATGCTTAATTGGCTCTCTAAGGAAAAGCACAGCCGAGTAAGGGGCAACAAGTTCCCTGGGAAGGTTTTGTAACCAAGCAAGTTCCTCTTCCATTTATTCAACATCTCATCTGAGTGGAGCCCAAGCAATTAGATGCTTTACTATAGGCAGATACATCATTGTTGGCCAATCCAATTCTGATGTCTCCATGATTATTATTCTTTGCTGTCTTTACAGATGGCTGCCCAGGGCTCTGCTTCGGAAATGGGCGATGTACCCTGGATCAAAATGGTTGGCACTGTGTGTGTCAGGTGGGTTGGAGTGGGACAGGCTGCAATGTTGTCATGGAAATGCTTTGTGGAGATAACTTGGACAATGATGGAGGTGAGTTATTTACAAAATGTAAATATAAGAAAGGAATAGCCCAGCACGGTGATGACCAATTTGGCCAAGAGTGAAAATTAGGAATCCTTCATATAAACTCTATTGAGTTTTACTTTTTAAATCTTGGTTTGTAGAACATTTACTATCATCAGACAATGTTGCAAACTCTGCATGCATTATATCTCATTTAATTCTCACAACGCCATGAGGTAGAGGCACTACTTTCCCTACTTCTAGATGGGAAAAGTAATGTTTAGAGTGGGGATAGTATGTGACTTTTCCAACGTCACACAAGTAGAAAGTCATAGCCCCCAGGTTCCAGTTCAGGTCTATATGACTTCAGAGTCTGTTTTCTTAACTTCTACAGCCGTGCCACCTCCCATATCTGTGGCATTTATTATACCATTTATTATATCCATGTGCCCCTGTTCAAACTGCCAGATGCCTGCACTATACACACTGTGAAATCATTTTCTTTGTTCTTAGTTATTTAGAGCAACCTCTTGTGTTTCTACCTTTTAGTAATGCTTTGTATCTTTCAAAGGACACGGCATCAAGACAATTCACAGTAGAATTTTTATATTTAATTCAAGAGTTGCACATGATGTTTTCAAAAGCTATATTGGCTCCAAGGCCTCAGGGTAACCTAACCACTCCTTTTTTAGTCAAACAGACAAAAGCGTCTAATACATTGTTCAGTCAGGCCTCAAAATAGCCCAGATCACCTCTAGAATGAACCTAAAACAACAAATCCTCACTTTCCTCTTTCTTTCTACTCAAGGAAACATGAAGTTAATAAAAAAGTTTCCTTTCTAACCTTGTATATTAGCTTAAAATGAAGTAGGTCATTATATTTGATTCCTCTGCTTTCTGTATCTGCTTAGACAATTATATACCTTGTCATTTGAAGCCAAACATTAGGCTTAAATCAATAAGGTAGCAATCCTAGTTTGAGGATTGCTGGATGTAAGCGTTTCCTCCTTTACTAGTTCTGGCCAGCAGTTTACCTCAAAAGTTACTAGACTTTATGAATTTTAAATGGAAGCAATTTGTGATTCAGTGCACAGGGCTTTGAAGTTAAACTTTCTGACTGCTATGTACTTACTGGCTACTGTATGATTTGGGAAAATTTCTTGGTATCTCTGTACTTCAATTTCCTTATTTCTAAAATGGGACTGATAATAATATTAACTCTCTCATAGGGTTATTGTAAATATTAAATGGGACAGTTCATGTGAACTCCTGAAAAGATGATAGACTGTCCCCCCTTCCCCTTCACATGCATATAACATATACACATACATTAAACTTAGGATAACAACCCATTTTCAGAAGAGACTATTTACTACCTATCTAAATTGAAAAACAAAACAAGATGAAACCAGAGAGGGAGACAAACCGCAAGAGACTCTTAATCACAGGAAACAAACCGAGGGTTGCTGGAGGGGGTGAAATAACTGGGTGATGGATGTTAAGGAAGGCATGTGATGTAATGAGCCCTGGGTACTATAGAGGACTGACGAATCACAGACCTATACCTCTGAAACCAATAATACATTATACATTAACTAATTGAATTTAAATTTAAAAAACATATTTAAAAATTTAATAAAAATAAATAAATAATGTTGAATGAGAAAAAAAATTCTATTTGGGAACCCAGAGTGAGATTTTCAATTAAATGGTGCACTGATCAACTATTTCCTGGACTCTCATGGCCCTTCAAGATTCATCTTCATTTTATTTTCCCATGAAACCTTTGGCATAATATAATACAATATGATCACCAGTAATATTAGCATACTTGTATTTAGGATTTACTATGTACAAGGCACAGTGCTGGGTCCTTTATGTGAATTATTTCATTTAATCCGCATGGGGGAAGAACTACTTTTAATATACTACTTTACAAATTAGGAAACCAAGACACAGAGAAGTTAAATAAGTTGCTCAAGATCATATAACAAAGAAATTATAAAACCAGGGTATAAACCTTGGTGGTCTGCCTCATTCCAAAACATTCCAAAAAGGTTTTGAGGTCGTAATAGAGAGTTCTCAGTTGATAATTGATAAAAATGTTTATGCTCAGAAAATACTTTAACAACCTCTATGATTTTAATTTCTAACTCAGGGTTAAGCCTAAATAAGTTTCCTGGCTTAATAAAGTACAGCTTGATGAAAATAATTGAATATTTAATTATCAAGCATTTTTATGGCCTCAAGGTCACTTCGAGGCAGACAAAAATGTTTAATGAATGAATCAATTAAATATTAATGAATTAACGGATTATCAATTCTTAATATCTATAGTATATATAGACACAAAAGGTATAGAAGATTTTGCTAAATATGTATTGGCCTCTGAACATTTGTTTAAAACTGTGTATCGATGTGGGAATCAAAAATCAACGACCCTGATTTGAGTTCACTGTATTTTTATGATTGTTTCTTTAGGGAGTAGCAGGGGAAGGCTCCTGGAGAGTTCCGATTACCATTTTTTTCCCTTTGGTAAGATTAAGATGATATTGATGATAAATATACCTCTGGTTCTACCTTGAGATGGAAACATGGATTAAATAATCTCTGAAAGCCCCAGGACTGAGATTTTGGACAATAATTTGAGTCCTATGCTGTTTAAATATTATCCCTAAGAATACGTTAAATGTCCTTCATTTGGTGGTTTCAGCTTTCCAGCTATCCAGAATGACTGGATTCATTTAGTTGAATATGACTAGTGATTAATATTTGCATACTTGTTTGTGTGTGTGCGTGTGTGTGTGTGTGTGTGTGTGTGTTCATGCGTGCTTTAATTAAATCAGAAAGTGCCAATTGAACCTTTAGGGGGAAAAAATGGTCCTCGTTTTTAAAATGTAATTCTTAAGAAATCTTCCCAATCAAAAAAATCACTTTCAAGCAATTGCTTCAAGTAGCTGCTACCTGATTGCTCCATATTATAGCAGATACTTAAAGAATGGCTGGATTTTTTTTTTGCATTCTAATCAGGTTTGAATACTCATTAGTATTGCTGCTGTTTCCTGCAGCTTTGACTTTAGTTACACTCTGATTCAATGCATTGTGACTCTTAGTAGCTAATTGGGCTGCATCGAATATGTGGGTGACACAGCTGGTCTAGGAGCTACCTAAAAGCTCCTTGAACAGCAAGAAAAGAACAGGGAACAAATAACCTTTGGATTTTTTGTTAACAAGCAAAACAAGGAAAGCTATTTTATGCATTGTGTATATAAGAACTAATTACCATAGAAATTACGAACCTATCAAATGCCTCAACCTCATTTCCTTCTAGTCCCAAAGCACCTACCATGTGCACGACCCTGTGCTTGGAGGAGGAGACTTAATATTAATGTGAATGATGACCACAGTTTCATGTGTTAATTATGTGTACCAATTTGGGGTTTAGAAAGTGTGATCATCATATGTTACATGCACATATGAATTGACATGAGAAAAAAGTTTAGACATTACACCAGCTGAATCAGAATAGCCAAAACAAATGGAACAAGCTCGAACTTACCAGACATTAAAGCATATTTTAAAGCTATGATAATTAAAACAAAGTGGTACCAGTGGAAGAGTAGACAGATCAGAACAAGCGAATAAAAGCTCTGCCACACACCCCAGTACAAATAAAAATTTAGTGGATTATAAAAACAGCATCAAAAATCTGTAGAGAAAAGAACCATTGTGAAATAAATGTGCTGAGACAACTACTAAGAAAAAAAACCTTAGCTTTTCAATTTCCAGCATATTCCAAAAAAAATAAGATAAATAAAAATACTGCTGCTGATTAATGAGTTAAAGGTAAGAAAACCTCAAACACAATTAGGAGAAAATATAGGTAACAGATCTCAAGACAGGAGAGGACTTCTTAGACATAAAAGCAAGGAAAGAAACTATAATAGGAAAAATAATGATAAATAGGACCTCATAAAAATTTCAAAATTTTTTCTGGTGTTCAGCTAAGCTTATAGGCCATCCAACATCTAACCATTTGGAGATATCGAAATCTGCACTGTCTGATACGGTAGGTACTAATCACATATGACTATTTCATTTTAACTTAAATAACATTTAAAAATCTGTTTCTTGGGGTGCCTGCGTGGCTCAGTCAATTAAGCGTCCAACTCTTGTTTCAGCTCAGGTCATGATCTCAGGGTCATGAGAGCAAACCCCATGTCCAGCTAAGTGCTCAGTGGGGATTCTGCTTGAGATTCTCTCTCCCTCTCCCTCTGACCCTCCCCCTCATACTCACTTACTTTCTCTCTCTCCCTCCCTCTCTCCCTCTAAAATAAATAAATCTTTAAAAATTCAGTTTCTCAGCTGCACTAGGCACATCTCAAGGGCTCAATAGCCACATGAGGCTAGTGACTACTTATTAGCATCGATCTAGAGCATTCCCATCATCGGGAAGAAATTTTGTTGGATGGTGCTGATCTAAATGTTTGACCCAAATAAGTACCTTTCAGCCAGACATGGCATATGGAGTGTACCCAGTTTTCCATTCATTCATTACTACTCTGTGCCAGGTATTGTGCTTGGCTTTAGGGAACGAATGACAAGACAAGTTTCTGCCTTCATGGAGCTTATGGTCTAGGAAGGGAGAAAGATATTAAATAAGAAACAACACAAATAACTACATATTTACAACTGTAAAGAGTGCTATAAAATTTTTAGAGTGCTACAAACATGTATGGGAGACCTAACCAAGTCTACATAGTAAGGGAGGCCTCACCTGAGTCAGGAGCAGAATGCTCCAGGCCAAGGAAACTGCATGTACAAATGCCCTGCAGTGGAAATGCACTAGACTCTTCTAGGAAGTGAAAGGCAAGTCATTGTGACTGGAATATGAGCCAAGGAGAGACTGGTAGGAGCTGAGAATATGAAGGTAGGCATTAGCCAGATCATATAGAACAGTGTGAAGTTCATATGATCATATGATCTTCAGTTATCAGACAAAGATTACATTTTATCCACTCTAGTTATAGAGGAAGGGAACTGGTTTCTGATACCGTGGAATGATTGTTAAGGAGGTTAAAAAGATGTGGAATAAGAGTGTTTAATCAGAGTACCCTTTTTCCCCTGATCTTTTAAGTATTTGTCACATGTTTTCCAAGCTTCTCTTATACAAACTCTTCCAGTGGTCTATATTCATATTCATTGGTAAAATCAATAAGTTAATTGCCTAAAAGAGAATGATCTTCCAGGAATCATTCTTCATAACAAGTCACCATTCATTAAGAACAATAGCTATTTGCAAGCCTGTTTTATGATATAGTGTTTCTAGATCTAGAAATCAGCACCATGGGTGAATTATGAACACATAAGCTCATGGATCAATAAGCCTCATGTTTTGAATGTCACCAGCATGCTGCAGTGTTTAATAAATAGGAAAATGAAATAGAAGGAGCAATGAATTGGTAATATTTGTTCTGTTTAAGGGCCAAACACTCTCTCCACATTTACTTTTAAGATTTGGCTGGGACAAAAGCCCTAGCATCACAAAGCATAGTCTTAATTATTCTTTTCTGACCATAGCCCCCTCGTTTCCAAACAGCCCATTTATTAAAGGACCATCGCTTAGTTATGAGCGCTTAAACTGCCAAGCGATGCCAGATACAAAATTGGGAAATCCACACTCGGTAGCTTACCTAAGAACTCTATGACTAGATCTGTCACATTATCTATCAACTAAGGCTAGTCATACTTGACATCTGCCTACCTTGCAGTGGTGAAAATGAATGAGCTAGTGTTTGAAATACAGTAATTTAAAAAGGGCAATAAATGTGTGTTATCAGTAAAGAATCTATTTATAACTTGTTTTTTGACACATTAGTTGAATGTTCATTAGTCTCTAGGTAAATTTACAAATGTTGTAAAAGTAGGATTTGAAGACATCCACTTATTCATTCAATACATATTTATTGAATGCTTACTTTGAGCCTGGTGCTGTTCTAGTGCAGAAATGGCAATGAATAAAAAAAAGACTGCATCCTTGCTTCCATGGAGCTTACATTCTAATCATGAGAGGCAGACAACAAACCAAAATTTGAAAAGAAATAATATGATAGAAGATGCTAAGTGTGATGGAGAAATTTTTTTAAAAAGCAGGGAAGAGGATACAAGTGTGGGACAGGGACGCAGTTTTAAATAATGTGGTCAGAGAAAACCTCCCTGAGAAGGTGGCTTTTGTACTTAAAGGAAATGAGGAGTGATCCATGTTGATATTGGAGTAAAAAACATTCCAGGCATAGGAATAATGGGAAAGGGGGTTATGGGATAATAGAAGGTAATGTCAGAGAGGCGTGCAAGAGAGAGACAGTGAAGAGCCAGACTGTGGGGAAGTTAAGTCATTGTCAGGACAGGGGCCTCTACTCTGAGTGATTTGAGAAGCCACTGATGTCATCTGGGGACCAGGGGACATGAGCATTAATGGCATATAAACAATTTACTTTCCTGACCCAGAAGAAGTCAATTGTATGAGGTGATAGCAATAACAGTGATTTGAGTGGGTCAAATCCTGAGTGCACTTGAGCCTCTTCCTTTCTCTTCTTACTAATACAGCCAAGCACTGGGGTGAAAGTCAGCCTGGATAGACGAAAAATCAAATGAGTTACAGACTATTTCCCAAATAAATACAGTCCCTTTACCTTCCATGCCTGTAACAGAAACAACTAAGCTAACAGGAGTGCCTGGTATGGGGGCCTGCTTTGGTAAAAATGTATGAGTGATTTATAATTAGTCTATTTTTATGGGTTTCTAAAATGCCTAAGAAGGTTTTGTTTAACTGAGTCATTGGAATGATCAGCCTTCAATTTCTTTTTCACTATTAATTTGCTTGGCAGACCCTCTATTCTCTAGATGCTGAAAAGGTTAAGCTTCAATCCAACCCCTGTCCAAATGATAACAAATTGTGAATTTGTGAAATTCAATGAATAAAGATTTACTGTAGCATTAGTGTCTATTTAGAGCTACACAGGATCCTACCTATCTGACAACCTAACCAAGCAGAGTTCACAAAATGAACACATTCCAACGAACTGACTATGCTGCACCGCAGGTAATTGGCCTCTGGCCGGTAATAAAGCACCATCAGTGGAAGTGGGTCTGAGCATTTTTAGCACCCACTGCACACCATTGGCACCTACTCTTAGGACTCTAGCCCTAGACTCTGAATTCTGCACAGTGTAGCACTTGGTTAATGGCAAACTCTTTAGCGTTATTATAGCATGTGATCCTTTCAACAGCTCTGTGGGGGAGGCATTTTTATAATCCCCACCTTGGAGGTGAGGAAGTTGAGAATCCAAGGGATGAAATTATTTGTCCTGGATCATTTAGATTGTGAGTGGCCAAGTAAGATGAGCATCGTAGTCTGGTACTTTGACCTTAAGCACTGTGTGTGTTCTCAATCCCTATATTAGTCAGGTACTTGGAAGTCTTACAGCCTCGATCAAACTAGTAATACCGCTTAGATGATGCTGCTGACCATGTAGATTTGCAGGCAGAATGCGGGCTGTTGATACAACTCTCACTTTCTCCCAACTGTGCAACCACGTTTGGCCTCCCCTCCTTTATATGGAAATGAAGATGAGAATGTCTACCTAACAGGGTTGTTGTAGGAATTAGTTGAAATCATAGATGTGGAAGTACCTCGGGCCACACCTGGCATATTAACTGATTATACATGTTTCCCTATCCTTTTGGCTACCCTATCGTAAGCTAACTCTCCATCTCTATCAAGGTGGTAATATGGATGTCCCTAAAGGATATATATTTACAAATTCATATTAAGGATTAGAAAAGTACGGATTTTCCCTCTATCATTCATGTTCCCTTGTCTGATCATTCTTTCATCCAAGGGCATCCATCTAGTAAGTAAAAGTTTAGTAGTAAATTACTTGAGCATACATGAAAGAAGTATCCTTGATCTTTATCAGCCCCACTTGAGCCTACTGGCATTGCCCCTAACTTCTTGACAAAGCTGGGATCAGTGCATGCAGTGTTTAGTCCTTCAGGATAATTTAACCTCCTTCTCTTTTGCTGGTTTTTTTTCCTTTTAAAAATGAACAGGCCCTAAAAGTAAAATCAGTGAACATTTGATACATTCCTATCTGATACCCTGAGCCTGGCTGTCAGGAGTGTCCCACAGCTGCTACTTTAGAACAATAAAAGAACTGGTAATAGTCTCCCCGCCCTCAAAAAGAAAGAAAGAAAGAAAGAAACCCACACTTGCAGTGTGACTGTCATTTGCACTTCTTTGTAACAGTCTAGACATACTGTATGGAGTGTTAGCCAATGTGATAATTGGTAAGTAAATCTTTTCCCATGGATTGGGCTTACCTATGAATTCTAATTTGAGGGTTGCATACCATTATTGGGCTGCCTGCCTGCAGCTTTTCTAGATTCAACAGAAGTCTCGCTGTTCTCTCAGAAAACAGAGGTCTTAGAGGGTCAGCCCTCTATAATAGGCAATTATTAAATACGAAGCATTAGTTTGGAATTTATAGCCCATAACTAGATGAGAATGTGAGTCCCAGTTTTGAATTGGCTCTGTGTTTGGATTTAGAATTCAGTTTTGAAGACCATTTGGCATTTCTGTTTATTTAAAATCGGCTCCTTTTCAAAACTAAGTTCAAATTGTGTGGCTGACAGGTTGAAACCTGTAAATGCCCGATCCGGTGATCACTAGTCCATTTGTTACCAGTGAAGGATAAAGGTGACTGCCCATTTAAAAAAGCAGTTTTTCCTTGTGCAGTATGTTATGCACCAATCCCAGACATCAGAGAACTCTTTTAATCAGCCTGATATTTTTGCCAGCTTTTCAGTGTGCATCCAGATGTTGAATTAGTAGAGTAAAGAGATAATGTGCTAATAGGAGACTGACAACAACGTATTGGAGAGAGAGGTGGTGGCGGCATCTAAAATCTATAGAAAATCTGTTAATATGATTTGCTGAATGAGGGGAGAAAGGAGAGCAGAAGGGGACTTCTTACTGGAATGCATCCACACTTAAAAGTTAGTCATCGGTGAAAAAGAAGTATGTCTACAGAACAGTAGAAATCAGGGCAAAAATGCACTGAACAGACAGGGAAGGCAAGAAAGCAGCAAACGGCATTTTAAATCAAAGTAGTGTCTATGGCACAGGGAATTTGAAAGGACCTCATGTGGGGAAAAATATTTCCTGGGTGCCCCAGGGCTACTGTTCCAAACGTCTTCTCTCTGGGTGTTCCTGGCTTTCATTGCCCCTGCAGCTGTAGCGCGCCCCCTCCAGCTCCCTGGGAGCAGCCACGTCAGGGAGAGAGAGCAAGCCAAGGAGCGGGCGCGAAGCCAGGGGCTGGTAACTTGCAGCAGCAGCCTTAAGGAGCCGGTAATCCGTCTGAACCCTCCTATTCCACAGCCAGCCAAGAAGATTAGCTTCTTTATATTTACCCTTGTTAAACGTCTAAATTAGAGCCACTTGTCTGCTCTAAGGACCTTGGAAGGACTATTTTTTTTTTATTTTTATGTTTATTTTTTTTTTGCTCATAGGGTGTGGAATGGAGTGTCCATATGCTCAGTTAATCACTCCCATCCCTTCTTTTTGCACGTAGTCTCCTATAACACTTACTGCACTTTTAACTGGTGTAAGAGTCAGCTGTTTGTACCCCTATTTCTCCTACTCAGCTCTGAACTCCTGAAAACAGGAAAAGCGTCTTTTTTTTAATTATTATTTGCCCCAGGGATACAGGTCTGTGAATCATCAGGCTTATACCTTTCACAGCACTCACCAAAGCACAAACCCTCGCCAATGTCCATAACCCATCCGCCCTATCCCTACCCTCCCACCCCCCAGTAACCCTCAGTTTGTTTCGTGAGATTAGGAGTCTCTTATGGTTTGTCTCCTTCCCGATCCCATCTTGTTTCATTATTATCTCTTCACTTCCTCAGTCACCTAACACAGTGTTTTGCCCCTATTAGATTCTCAACATAACCCCTCCTCCTGCAACCCCTGTGCCCCTCGTCAGTTTCTCTACCAAAGAATGAAGCCTGTATGTGATTGTTTTTATTGGCATAACCACGGATTCAGGAGTGTAGAGTAAGTGATGGCCTAGGAAATTAAAGAGAGCAACTCGTCACATTCATATACCTGAGATTTATTAGTACTTTCATCAAATAACCGCTGTTAGGAACAAGTAAGGTCTAGTTGCTTCTACAAATTCCAAAAAAAAAAAGGTTCTGAAACATTAGTATGCTTCAGAATTATCCAGAATCACCCAGATTAAGTCTGCATAATCCTGGGCTTGAAAAAAATCTGATTTAATAGGTGGGGCTCAAGAATATGCCTATTTGATAAGCTCCCCCAGATAATCGACTGCACATTTGAGAATCACTGCCCTGCTCCAGACACTTTTTCACTGTGAGAATACCAACCTCTGTTTTGAGAATCACCACTAGGGACGCCTGGGTGTCTCAGTTGGTTAAATGTCTACCTTCCTCTGGGTCCTGATCTCAGGGTCCTAGGATCAAGTTCCCCATTGGGCTCCCTGCTTGGTGGAGAGCCTGCTTCTCCCTTTGCCTGCCGCTCCCCCTGCTTCTGTTCTCTCTCTCTCTCTCTCTCTCTCTCTCTCTCTCTCTCTCTCTAATAAGTAAATAAAATCTTAGGGGAAAAAAGAGAGAATCACCACCAGACAAGAATATTAGGAGATGTTTTAAAAAATACAAATTCAGGTTGGCAAGAATTTGTTAATTGTATGCTCATAAATGTACATAGTGTGAGAAATTCAAAAGAATTAGAAGAATCGTTGCTATCCTGGAGGAATGGTCTTGCTGAGGAAGAAGGAAATTTCTTAAGAGAGTGATACCTCATGGAATACTCTGTCCAAATATAAACAATGTCATATAGCCCATAAAAGCTCAAGAATTCAGGGAAGAAAGATTTTTGAGCAAAATAGTTTGTGCCATCTAAACCCAGAGTAAGTTCTCATGAGAAATGTGAATTTAATAGATTCTAAACTCAAAACATGGATGGTTACCTTTGTCTATATTCTAGATTGTTCTCCATTGATGCATATTTTTAAACAGTGTTGTTTCTCTTGAAGCTAAATTTCAAAAAAATGATTTTTTTTTCAGATGGTTTGACGGACTGTGTGGACCCTGATTGTTGTCAACAAAGCAACTGTTATGTAAGTCCTCTCTGTCAGGGCTCACCAGATCCTCTTGACCTCATTCAGCAAAGCCGACCCCTCTTCTCTCAGCATACCTCAAGACTCTTTTATGATCGAATTAAATTCCTCATTGGCAAGGACAGTACTCATGTCATTCCTCCAGAGATCTCATTTGACAGCAGGTATATATGTATTTATTTTATTCCTTAATAAATAGTGGTCATGTTTTTCCTTAACTATGAAAGGAAGGTATCTTCTAAAGATCAGGCTGCTTTCCATTCCACACAGTACATATTGATTTCTTTTTTAGGCTTCTCTGGAATGCTCAAGACCTTAATGATTAGTTAAAAGAGAGAAGTCATTTCTTGAGATTCTTTATCATACATGATAAATGTGCGTGTGTATGTATACAGTTGACCCTTGAACAAGAGGTTTGAATTGCATAGATCCACTTATATGCAGATTTTTTTACAGTACAGTACTGTAAATGTATTTTCCTTATGATTTTCTTGATAACATTTTTTCTCTAGCTTTCTTCATTGTAAGAATATAGTATACAATACATATAACATACAAAATATGCATTAATAAACTGTTTCTGTTATCAGTAAGGCTTTCTGGTCAACACTAAGCTATTAGTAGTTAAGTTTTTGAGAAGTCAGAAGTTATATGTGGATTTTCAACTGCGTGGGGGAGTCGGCACCTCTAACCCCTGTGTTGTTCAAGGGTCAATTGTGTACACACACACACACACACACACACACTCACGATGTGTATTATTTGTAGTGTAAAGTATGGGTGGAGCTTTAAATGACAAAAACAGAATAGAAGTGTAATTTGCAAATTTATTATTTAACTTCTGGATAGATCCCTTGAAAAATCCTTGAATTTCAAAAGCTAAATTTTAAGTTTTATTCCATGTTGTAAAATGTTTCTATATGAAAGAGTTGGTTGAATTTGACATCCTAATGTGAAATGCAAGACTTGTGAAAATCTGTCTTCTAGGGGGCGCCTGGGTGGCTCAGTCAGTTAAGCGTACGACTTTTGATTTTGGCTCAGGTCATGATCTTGGGGTTGGGGGATCTGTGTGGGGCTCCATGCTCAGTGTGGAGTCTGTGTGGCATTCTCTCTCTCCCTCTACCCCTCCTCCTGCTTGTGCTCGCTCTCACTCTCTCTAAAATAAATAAATAAAATTTTAAAAAAAGAAAGGCTGTCTTTTAGGAAAGCTCAAATGCATGAATTGTCACTAAAGACCTAAGACCAAAGCCCAACCTAGTACATAAAGAATTTTTTAAATTAACTTACTTATTTGAAGTGTAATCACATGAACTTGCTCATTGTTATTCTCTGCTTCATCTTCAGCAATGATATAGTTTACTAATTACACTAGACATAGATAAATCACTGAAGTCAACATTTTTAGTCTCTTGAAAATGTCCTCCTTTGTTCATTCCACAAGCAGATGTTCTACTACTTTCTAGACTATTGCAAATGGGAATTCAAAAAATCATGCCAAGTATCTGTCCAGGAGCCCCTGTCTACATCCCACCTGCTTTGTTGGATGCTGGTGGCTGTGATCAGTCCCCAAGAGAAAACTCAGTCAAGAATTTATATTAATATAAGAAAGTTTATATTAATACGAGTGACAATCTACAAAAACTGACAATTCCATCTGGACTTATACTAAGTAGGAAAGGAAAAAAAAACAGAAGTGCTTGGAAATGTAAAACATTCAGCATCATTTCCACAGACTGTATACAAGAACTGATACTGCAACTTAAAACTTCCTCATTGTTTTTTTTAATTTTGGGCATTTGTGACCTTTTAGGTGTCTGATAGAACCCAAAACCCAAATGCCAGCACATCACCAGAAAGGCCTGTTCCCGCCAGGGGATCGAGTCGAAGTTTGAGTTCCCCCAAGAGACTCAGTCATCCCCATTCTGAAATGTTTCTCCCAGCTCAGTAACAACTCTGGGGTAACTTTCGGAGGGACTGAAGTCAAACTCATTATTTAGATAGTGGAGACTTAGGGATTAGACAGCAGAGGACCGAAAGGAAAAAAATGCAGTCATTACCCCCATTCTCCTATTGAAGATAGAGGGAAGTCATCTCTCTGCAGCTTTGTCCATGCTCAGGGAAAGAGAGTCCAAACGATAACAGCAAAAAGAAACAAGTGGAAGAAATAACAACCTCCATGACATGGAGGTCTGTTAAATGACTCCATGAACTCAAGTAAAGGGAGAGGCCTGAGAGAGGCAGGAGACAAGTCGTTGTGACCCAGAGCAGGCCGGCGTGGTAGCCATGACCTTTGCAAAGCCAAGAGAGACTTGCACCTCTGAGGTTCAGCTTCAGGGCAAACAAAGTTATTACCAGTAGAAGCTAAGGCCCTTCTTCTTCCCCTGGTTTGATTGAGTTGTCCTGATTCCTTTGTAAAATGCTCCAAGGTATCATTTGGCTCTGCACATCATATTTGAATTCAGAACAAGGGGTCCCCTTTATCCAGTGGCCTCATCTATTAGAGACCTATCTAGTTGGTCAGAAAAGGTGCAGGCCTTTTCCAAGGGATAGAGTTGAGGACAAGCAATCTCACTCTCCCTCCCCTAAAAGATCAGCACCTGCAGTGTCACTCTGGGTAAAATCAATCTGACTCCAATCCCATATATAAATAATAATAGTTACAAGCTCTTACATCTAAATAGTACCTTTTCATTTGCAAAGCCCTCAGACATGCCTAATTTCATTTTATCCTCACAGTATCCCTGTGAAGTGGGGGTTTGTATTCGTGCACTTCATATATGAGGAAACATGTTCAGAGAGATCCAGTAACTTGCCCAATGTCACACAGCCACCAAGTTTGTAGCGTAGCAACTCTTGTAACCTTTCTGTTACACCACAGCTGCCCCATTTCAACTTGTCCTTAAATAAACCTGGTGACTTGGATCTAATTTCTGCTGGAGAAGTTGCATCTGGGTCAACACAAGAAAAAAAAATAAATGATGCTTAAAAATCCAGCTCCATTTAATGCATTTAGGTGGCCTTATTTCCAAACTACACACCAGTGCTAATGAAGTTCCTGTTGGTAGAAGAACACAATTGAATGATGGGTAAAATGGGCCCTTTGCTCTATGTAATTTGTTCTTGAGCATTTACTCTGTGTCAGGTCTCCTACTGAGCATTTACATGGGCTACCTCATTTAATCCTTACCAAAACTCTATGTGGTAAGCACTAGTATTACACCCACTTTCCAGGCGAGGAAACCAGGACGGAGGTGCCAAGTAAGTGACTTGCCCACGGTCACAACCCATGAGTGTCAGAGCCAGGATTTGAACTCAGGCAGACTGGTACTGAGAGCCTGATCTCTGAACCACTCTGCCAAGCCCCTTTGGCTATTTAGAAGAATGGGCTAGCTAACCCTGAGAAGACTTGTGGCCATTAGACATCCCTGGCTGTGGAGTTACACTCTTCAGACAGATCCAGAATATTGCTGTGCCAAAATCAGGTGACCCACTCTGCTTTTTCGCTTATGTCACATAACTGAAAGCTAGCCAGATAAGCAGATGAAGAGAACACTGTCAAGGGGCTCATTTGCCTGCTGGCAAAGTGTGACCCCACAGATGACTCGCTGCTGAGTGTTGCCACCATCAGAAGCTTTTGGAGCTAAAGACAGTGGCACGCAGGTGACTAATTGTTGCAAGGACACACAAAGGTTAAATATCTGTTTATCCTTATGCATCCAAGTGAGACTAGCTTTTGTTGTCTCAAGTTTGCTACACTGGCACGTGGGAGCCCCTGAAATGGGCACCTCCTGTGCCCCATGAGAGCACAATGTCTCTGTGAGCATGTAACCTGCGCACAATCACATCTCTAGCAAACCCAACTCAGCTATTGGTGTTTTTCCCAAGTACATTTTACCCAGTAGCCTGAGTTTCTTTCATTTTTTTTCGATCTGCTCCAAACATGACTACAAAGTAAACCACATATTATACGTGATCTGTATGACTTATTACTTTTTAATAATGTAAATAGGTGAACAGAAGCATTATTGATCTTCAGTGTCTAAGCATTTAATCACTATTAATAATGTAAAAGGTTTTTATAAATATGTAAAAACAAGAGCACATTAAACTAAACGACAGCAGTAATTTGCAAAGCCAGACATTGCACTCGCCATCACTAATGGAGAATTGCATTTAAAAAACAAAATCTTACCAGGGTTAGTGCAACCACTGACAGCAAGGTCTGGCCAAACTCATTTGTCTGTTTTGTAGCCGTGAGAGGCTGACCCCACATCAATCCATGTCAGGCATCTACATCAGAAGTTGCTTCAGATCAGCCCAGAGATGTATTTTGTTCAGCCCAACATTTCGAAATTAGAAGATCTCATATAAAAATTGAAATGTCCTCCTTCTTTAGGAAATTTACAAAGCGGGGCATCTCTGCACCCATTGGCATGGCATAGGCGGTGTGGAGTGGAGGGCCACTGCCTGTCTGGATGGGCTATGACATGTCTCTCTGGCTCCCCCTTCGCTGTTCCCCTTATACCTGGCTCACTTCCCTCCCTTTCACTGGCATGCCTGGCCCTGCTGGTATTTGGGGTTGTCACCTCGGGACTACATAGCTTCTATAGCCTTCCTTGGAAAGACCTCAAGCATTTGGTTTTTTTTTCTTTCCAATCTCTATCCCTGAGGGTCCTTAAGTATCTAATCTTATCATTTTACTTAATCTGGGGCCTTTACTATCTTGGTTTAAAAAGAGGAAAAGGTGACTGGACATGAACCGGAAATCACATTAATGCAATGCTATGTCCATCCTTACTTCACTAGGGTACCTGTGTTTACCTTGTGAAGAGTTGGCATCCACTCTGCCTCACATCTTAGGCTACCTTGAGGCAGTGGACTTTTAATCTCTGGTAGCAGAGCCCATCAACGGTGACATCAGCTAATCCAGGGCCCACCGTAGTAGAAGCAAAATGTCCACTTTCTATGAGAAGGGTGTGTCTGTTGAGAGGCATTTGGCTATTGTTTTTATCACTTAGAAAAGTTTTAAGAACAATTCAAATATCTAAGAATTTGCAACAGTGCTGCTGGGTGGAGTTATGGCAGCTTCTTTTGCCCACTCCGGTTGGAATGCCTTCCCTTAACTGAGAAGTTCTAGAGTGGCAACCAAACTTAATATAGCATTAAGCACATAACAGCACTGTTAACAGGCTACAAAGTGAAAAGGTTAAACAATGGTAGGCTTCTTCCAGTTTCTATGAAATTGCTATATTTCAATTTATTGCTCTACTCTGGGATGTACACAGAATTAGCTCTGGATTGTCCTAATTGCTAAATCTTAAGTTCTGTGAGGACAAGGACCAAGTCTGATTTGTTCCTTGTTTTGATTATCTGTTCCTGTGTAGAAAACTACTTCAAAACACAATGGATTAAAATAAATTTTATTATTATATTTCATGATTCTGTGGGTCAAAATTCACACAAAGCATGACCAGGATGGCTTGTCTTTTCTCCATGATGGTTGGGCCCTCAGCTAGGTTAGCTCAAATAGCTGGGGGTTGGAAGACTGGGACAGCATCCAAGAATCTCTCTACATACAGCCTTTGTACTTGGGCTTCTTATTGGCATGGAAATCAGCCTCGTATATAGTGGCTTAGGGCTCCAAGAGGGAGCATTCCAAGAGACAAAAAATGGAAGATACCAGTCTCTCAAGGCCCATGTCCAGAAATTTTAACAGTGTCACTTATGTTACATACTGTTAGTTATACCAGTCACAGAGCTTGCCCAGATTCAAAGTGAGGGAGACATAGATCCCCCCTCTTGATGAGAGAAGTATCAGAGAATTGTGGCTATCTTTAATCTATCATACCACCGTACCCTCAGATTCTAACACAGCACCTAGCAAAAAGCAAGTCAAGAATGAGCAAGTGACTTAGTTGTGGTAATATTGAAGTGCTCTTCTCATATTTGCTCATGAAAAACTCATTTTTGTTGCCTAGAATACACAGATGATATTAGGACCTCAAATAAGTCAATTCCCAAATGTAGAACCAGCCTAAAGGTAAGATTAGTGTTCTCCAAATAGCACAGGAACAAATTCATAAAAGATGAAGTGATTATCTAACAGTAGCAAAGTAATTACTTTTTTTTTACCTTATGAGACATTCCACCACTGTCAGAGCCTGCCCATAATTGACATCATTTATAACTTTGTATAAGCATCAATAATCCTCTCTGCCTTCAGTTGGCTAGATAATCAAAATTTAGAACCAAGAAAAAATTAGAAAATAAAGAGCAATATCAAGAAGCCAGTGTGAAGGCTGCTGTTAACTGGCTTACTTTGGTATGTATCATTATTTCATCTCATGAGAAAAACAAAGACAAGTGCCCAGGACAAATTGAGGTACTCCAGTGCCTTGAGCGTGGCATTCTTGGCAAACTCTACTTACACAAGCCTTCCCCTCTCCTTTACTACACCCCACTCAATAATAAAACCTTGATTCATGCTCCTGATTATTCATAATACCTGGTAACAGCCATAATTACTTATCATAACTTGTTTAATAAAACATGCTTTTCTGTACTGAGTTGGGCTGGGAATTTATAACATTTGAAATCCTGTGAATGGCAAAATGAGTTATTGAATCAAGAGGGAGGTCAAGGGGGGAAGGTTGCAGGAAGATGGGTCATTGCTACAGAAACGGCTGATCTTGAATAGAGACTAGGACTTAAGAATAACTATACTGGAGAGAAACTAATTATCGGTTTTTAAAATTTGTATTTTATTGAAATACTTGTATTTGCAGAGTAACCAAGGACTTCAAATTCTTCTAGAAGGGATAAATTCCTCTGCCATCCCTAGTATACTATAATTTCCTGATGTCAGCTCATGTCTTAAAAAGTTATGAGGATAGGTATTCACTCATTTATTCAACAGGTATTTCTTGAGTACCCACTGTGTGCCAGAAACTGTGTGAATGGAAGGAAACAAAAGAAACAGCTGACCTTTATTCACAGAACTTCCCTTATAGTCTAATGAGAGAGGCAGTCAAACATCAAGTAAATGCAAAAAATAATTAAATTAGTTACAAATTGCAATAAGTTCTGCAGATTATGAAACATCAGGTTTTGGGGGGAGCCTGGAGTTCAACTCTGGGGTCTCAAATTCAACTACTTTGAACCTAAGTGGATGTAAGACAAGAGGTTTTCTAGCAAATGAGACAAAGTCATTAAACAATGACAAAAGTGAAACTGACCTGGAAGTTTTCAGCAGTAGCAGAGAGATGGTACTAATTAACTCAGGTGAGGATGAAGAGCTGCTAAAATTGACACAAACAGGAGACTACTGATGACTTACTTGCAAGGAAAACAGAAAGCTTATTTGGACCGTGAGCAGCTTAACTATTTGCAAGAAGTTCCATCCTTTGAAAGGTGGGGCTGTAAGTAATTTTTTTCTACAATTTAAAATGTTTGTTTTAAATAGATGAATTCAATGGGGAATAAAATCAATCATCAAAAAAATTCTCATTTACCACAATGAAAAAATTCCCATTAACAACACTTTGGCATCATTTATAATGATGGATCCTACAGTTTCAAGATAATCCACGTTGAGGAAGATTAATCATTTTACTCTTGAGATCGATGAACATTACAATGTTTACTTGGTTCATTTATCCATGTGGTGATGGGCACTGTCCTAGGCTCTGGGCTAAAGCAGACAAAGGGCCTTCCCCATACAGTCTAGTGAGGAAGGATGATAATGAAAAAAGGTACATGTCAGGTAGGTATAAGTACTTTCAAGTGACGCAAAGAAAAGTTAGGGACAGAGAGTGACCATTTTAGACCGAGTGGTCCAGGAAAGTCTCTCTAGGGAAACAACACTCGAGCAGAGACCCCATGGCATTCATCTATATCTCAGATGACCTTGGACCCTTATGCAACAGAATGCCACACAAGCCAGGGCCTGGCAGAGAATTTTAGGGGTCCACTAAACAAGATTCTGTGACATTATATGGAAAGGTAAAACCAACCTTTCTGAAGGAATTTCTACACACTGGTTACTGTACTAGGTTTTTCCAATAAGGCAATGGGGTGCCTGTCCTCTAGGAGTACACTGAGAAAATGTGAATACCTCAGACAAACTGAGTAGCCTCTAGAGAGAGAAATCAGCAACAGCCCTAGAGTGTTTAGTCATGAAAAAATAAATAGCAGATCTTCATCAATTAATGTTGAACCCAAAACAGATTAAACATATAGAAACCACTTGCTAATTTGGAATTAGGAAGAAGAAGCAAGAAAAGCTCACATTTTGGAATATTTATTAAGGAAATCCAATGTTTTTATGGTATTCAAGCATTCATGGAAGTAACACGCAGTTGCGTCTACATACAGGTAACCCCCAGAAGGTCATTTATATCATGTATGTATATATATATACACATATATGATATGTATGTATATGTATGTATATATGTATATATATACATATCATTATATTGTGTATGTGTATATATATATATATCCTTTATAATTTTGCTGAGGTACAAATTTGAATCCATATGTTTTGTGTTTAACTTTCTCATGAATCTGTTGGTTAAGGACCTCCAAGTCTATTTGCTAATGGCAGGTTTTTGTGTAGTTTTAATATAGGAACATGAAAAACATTATACCAGATATTATACCAGATATACAACTGGGGGTTGATAAATACACAGTGCAACAATTACTGAATAACTTGAATACATTAAGGACTGGGGGGTGCCCTTTCGACAGCATCAGCATCCACAAATCTGTCTCTTGTTCACCTTTCTTTCTGAAGGGAGCCACTGCACATGATCTGCCCACATTTGCAAAAGGAGTCCCAGGTGTGGTTTGGCTCCACCACAGTTCCCTGCAATTCTGTTTGTCTTACCATGTTGTTTGTCCTGAGCAACCTCCTTTGCTTATCACTTCTGCAGTTGTTGTCCTAAGTGGGAAGGAAGATCGTTGCTACTTGCTAATAAAGCACTTTGATCTCATTTATAAGAGAGGTGTTACGCATGTGAAGATGGGATCTCCTGATTTTTCAGACAACTCTTTTGTCTGATGCTAAAGTTTAAGAAACACATTATAAAAATTACAAAGTGCTGAAGGTTCCAATATTTATAGTGCTGACTAGCTCCTGAAATCAGCAGTCAACACCTAAAGATACCAAAAAGAAAGAGCGTGTGACTTTCGCTTCCTTGCAAATGTTCTTGGGCAACAAAGAATAAAAAGAAATCAGAGCACAGATCTTCAAAAGGCTGTTCAGTTGATTATCTGTGGTATTTTTGAAACTCAGACGCTCTGAGATGCTTAATAGCTGTGATCACTGATACCAGGAGCTGTCTACAGCTTATCTCAGTATGGATACGTATTTTCTAATATTTTATCTATCTTACTGCTCCATTAAGAAATTCAAAAGGCTCAAATCCTTATTACTTACTTCTTAGCCATACTATTTGCTTACTGTGTCTCTAGCTGGTTCTATCATCTAAATTTGCCCCAAGAGAGGGCAGAGTAAATGCCAAGTTTGGGGAGGAGGAATGAATGACAGGGGATAGCTCATTTCCACTGCACACCCTGCACATAGAAAGTACTCAGCCGTTCATCAGTGTCTGCAGGAACTGATGTCCTATGGATAGAAAAGCACTGTCCTTGTAGGTAAACTCCAACTTTCTTTTCCTTTTTAGCTGCATTTTAAGATCTGCAGTATAGCTCAGAATCCAGGTCAAAGGGCCTCCACCACTCCACCACTTTCTAGCTGTGTTATCTTGAGCAAGTTTTGTTTTTTTAACCTCTCTGGATCTGTTTCCTTATTTTTAAAACAGGGCTAATATTTGTACCTACCCAGGGTGATATGAATATTAAATGAAATAAGGAAAGTGCTCATCATAGTACCTGACCCATAATAGGTGCAAGAGAATGTAATTAGAAAGATACCATTCAAAAGACAGTCATTTTACTGGGTTATTTCATTGTCATGGCACCTTTGTGAGGTGGCTGAGGACAGGACAGGGAAAAGTCACAATGAGCGACTAACGAGCCAGAGCCCAAACTAGTGTGAGTGGAGCTAGGCCCCACATTTTCCTCTGTGGAAGGAAGAATAATCCTCAGCCAGGCTATAGCCACAGACATATGTCATATGTGCTATATACTTATGTATTAACTAATACAGACTTCCCCTATATTTAATGACTAGCCATTATTTGAAGGGCAGCTTCTCAGAGAAGTGACAGGAAAGGTTAATGAGGTTAATAAAACCCCATAGGGCTGATTACAAAGAAACCATTTGAGTAAGGTGTAGAACAGGCAAAAAAAAAAAAAAAAGAAAAAGAAAAAAACCCAAACCAAATCAAATAAAAACAAACTTGGGACTGTTCGAGAGTTGCAAGGGCTTACAGGACAAATATTTCAGGATTCAAATTCCGGACAAAAATAATCATGCGTCTAAATGAAGCAATCTGGCACTTATGCGGTCCTAAAAATGTGACTGTGTCGTCAGTTTTCTTATTGCTTCAAAACACTTGATCTTTTTCCCATTACTTTGGGGATCTCAAGCATCCAAAGCAAGACTTCTTTTGACAAGCAATTACCAGGGCAGATGGGAAAATAGCCATCGTCCTCAGGGTGAGTGCCCCCATTTTGTTTTACTTGAAACATCACTAGCCATGAGGAAAATAATTCTGCTTAAAAAGCTATCTGCATTTTCAATAGCACCACCTTTTCCAGAGTCCTAGAATGTTGACGGGTAATGCTTCCAGCTGCTTTTAATGTTACCCATTTAGTAGGTATTATTTATTTGGGCTAGTGACCAACTGAGTGGGATTAAATCAGCCTGCTCTATTTAAGTAAAAACTAATGAGATTTTATTGGGTTTGCATATGAACATTCACTGCATTCGCATTTTCAGAACATGAAAACAGGTTTATGCTATAACATTAAATGTTTTCGTGGTGCTGTACCAGCTTAGATAACATATATCAAAAACCCAGCATGAGTTGTGTGGAAACCCCCCAAATATCTGAATATTAGAACCCTCAAGTGTATTTAAATTATGAAATACCACATCGTAATTATATGGTAATATATAAAGGAATAATGGGGTTAGTGTTCATAAATTAAGCATTTGAGGAGGACTATTCATTCATCCTTCCAAATCACAGGGGTACTGTTTAATTCCCTGAAGTAGTCAATTATCAAACAAAACTCTCATGATGAGAAAGTCACAATGCACAGTCCAGAATGTTGGCTTCTAATAAAGGAACTGTAAGGTATCTGCCGTGCAGGAACCTCAAAGTTGTCTCTGAAACCTTTGAAGCAGTGCTGTGAGGGTAGGTTGCAAGTATCTTACATCTTCACATAAAAATATTTTGAGTTGAAGTTCTGTATAGCTTTCTCGAGCAGGCACCACGTACGCCAGGCACCGGGCAGGACAGAGAGAGGAAAATCACAGTCTTTGCCCTGGAGTAGATGATCTAATAGAAAAGGCAGACACATATATAAATCTCATCCAAGACAGGAGAGGACAAGTGTGATAACATGCATCCGAGCACTGTCTAAGGAGAATAATAAGCATGGAGGAAAAATTGACACTTATTTGAGACAGATAAATCAGGTTAAAACATTGTTTCATTTTATAATCTCTGGATTTGGAAGGGACACTACAGTTCATCTTGTTGTCCACCCTCCACTTTGTCATGACAGTTTCAACATGACTCCGCAAACTACAATTTGGCAACTCTTTTCCAGTGGTTTATATGGAGGAGTTACAAATTCATGCCTCACGGATTTATTTCATAACTGTGCGAGGTGAACTAGTCAGTGACTTGCCTGCCTTTGTGCATTTTATGTCCCGTGCCTCCCTCTTGAGTTGATACCTCTTAACTGGCTGACCGTGTTCTGGTCTTGCTTTCACTAAAACAGTGGTTCTCAAAGTTTGTCGGTCTTTAGAGTGGCAGTATCAGCATCATGTGGGAACTTGCTAGGAATGTACATTCCTGGGGCCCCATTCCAGACCTGTGAGTCAGAAACCCCAGGGGGTGGGACCCAGCCGACTGTTTTTACCAAGCCCTCCAGGTGATTCTGGTGCATGATCAAGTTTGAGAACCACTGATCTGTACGCAAGAAATATTACCAGGAAGGACTGAGGACCAGGTTCACAGTTCCCAGATGACACTCTAAAGAGAAGATCCTTTATTCATTGCATGATGGCCGCGGATAAGCTGCTTTAGCCCAAGTGACACCATCTACAGCTGTGGAAATTCACAGTCTAATAACCCAGCAGAGATGTCAGGAGAACCGTTGAACCACACCTTATGTGCAGCAGGTTTCTGTCCCCTGGAGACTTGCACCGAATAAGGACTCCTGGAGGAATTTACAGGGCAGATTTCTTGGGGCTTCTCTCAGCCCATCCTTCTCAATGCTATCTCTAGACCAGAGCTGTCAGCTCTGGAAAGGATTTCATCTGTTCCTATGGAGAAAGCAACCTAACCTGCCCAACTGCTGCTAGATCCCCTGCTGGCCAGGACCTTGATTTTGAATGTTACCTTTCAAAGGATGCTTATGTTCCTATTAGCAGCAAAAGCAAATAGCTATAACTTCCCTACCCTGGGCCTCATTTTCCTTGCAAAAGATTTTAATCAGAAACACAATGCAGTAAATTACATCTTCTTTCAGCAATTTAGTTTTCAGTGTTGTTTTTCAGACCAAGTCTTGTGCTTGAGGTTAATGTTTTTGCCTGAGGTGTTGAATGAATATTGGAAATTTGACACTGAAGACAAAAGACAACAAATAAGAAAAGAGTAGAATAGAACCAAGAGTTTATTGAGGGCTAGGGATAATTTGACTATGCCATGAAAATAGCAAATACAGAATGAATTAGACTTTTTGCATCAGAACGGCCTAACAAGCAGCTTGTTAGTTAAATAAGGCTCTGGGTAAAGTGTATTCTGACTTGCATTTCCCAGGATGCCCTGCTCTTCAGACCAAGTTCCAAACACCCACAGGATTCAGCATTTAGTTAAAGGGAGAAGCAATTCCTTTGGGGTTGCTGCTTTAGCATAGTGACAGCAGGTAGACAGCTTGGCAGCAGCCTGTATTCTCTAGAGAACAGGAAAAGAGACACCTGTGAGGGGTGATCTATCCCCACATGTGTTTCTAAAGTCACATTGGTCATGTCCGTCTGCATTCAAGTTATCTTGCTCTATCCAAGAACAGGAGGGAGAGGTCCTTGTTTTTTAGGTTCAAGGAAGGAAAGCATCCCAACCATGTCTGTGAATCAAAGAAGAGTGAGCCCCAAGCAAATCAGGCAGTACCTGCCTTTAAGAGTACACTAACAGACCTACACAGCCAACACCAAGGACAGTCACACATTCACACTGGGTGGTATGCATGTGCAGGGCCGGCTCTATGACAGTCCAGAAAGTAGCCTTCTCGTAGCTCATTTGAAAGACTCAGAAGAGTTCCACGTACAACTGGAAAAAGTTTCAGAAAAAGGCAGGTCATTGAAGGATTAGGACTGAGGTTGAGGGTAGTTTGATGTGGCAAAAATTTAAGAATTCAAGATGTTTCCCCAGGATGGGCCAAGGACAGGCCAGGTATGAATACTTCCTTTAGGTGGTAATTTGAGGAGACCAGGGCTTTCTGGGAGAGGAAGCAGGAAACACCACAATGGGAATGATGAAAAGCCCAGAAAGCAGGATGTGGCACTACCAAACACGGACCCCCACCATATCCAACTTACTCCTTCCACAAGGACCTTAACTAGGAAAAAGATGAATTATACAGGCTACCTTGGATATGAGAACCACAACCTGAACAGACAATGTAAAGGGGGGAGAGACTACATTTCAGCGGCTGTGTGACTCCAGAAAAATAAAGTAGCTACAAGGCTACCATCCACGATTATGAAAAATTGAATTTAGAAGCCAGGAGGGCACAAAATAGCAGTTGAGCTAAGCAAATTGGCACACAGTACACCATATTGCAGGAGTATATGTGAAGTCTCCCTCAAGGCCATCTGGAGCAGGAGTAGCCTTGGGAAGCAAATGGACTCAAGAACTTTCTTTCTGAAATGGAGAGTTTGCCTGGGAAGATGTTTTCCCTAGATTTCTGCATGCAGTGCCAATCAAGACTACTGCAAATTAGAAATGAATACTTTAATACTGTCCTGAAATTTAGACAACTTCTATTGACACAGGGTGACTGATATTGGTCAAATATTACAGTAAGTACTAGTAATCCAGGAATGAAAGGAGCTGAGAGTTATTCTTGTGAAAAATAGATGACATGGAGTGTGTAAATAATGGGAGCAAATGCAACAAGATACAGGGTATCTTAAAACATTTAAAGCCTAATACATTACAAAGAGAGCTCAATGCTGATAAATGTAGAATAATAAGTTTTATGGGGCTTTATCATATGCTATAAGTTGGCGTGCATCATAAAATATGAGAAATAAAAAATAGGGTAGTTGAAAGACAAGTCGGCACATTATTTATGAATGATGAAGAGTGAAATGAATGAGAAGAACAGGTAGATAACGTCTTGAATAATGATGACTTTGATGAGTCGTTATCACACAAATCTGTGTGCTTCGTAAAATATGAGGAATATTAAAGAGCAAAAGAGTCAAAAGACAAGTCTACTCAGAATGAGATACAGAATGAAGGAAGAGAGGAATACAAGAGAAATGCACAGAATAATGATGACTTTTATGAGACTTTCACTCACCAGCCTGGATCCTTCATAAATATAAACTGTATAGAAAATAAAAGAGCAGCAAAGAGAAGAGACAGGTTTGCGTCCGTCATAAAATATGAGCAAATAATGCCAACTAGGCTTGACAAAATAAAAACAAAAATAATTGAGCCTAGTATAGCTGTGGGAAGACACAATATCTAGAGTAATATGAACAAATAAAATGAGTAAGTGTGGAATTGTCTTGCCCAAAGGGAATCAGTGGCCGCCTAGGTAGGCTTTATTGTTGCAAAGGCCACCTTGTTAACTGGTAGAGCCTTGGTAAGTTTGGAGTTAACCCCCTGCCCCCCAGAAAGTAGTCAGCACTTAGGGCTCAGGAAGCCATGTTTAACTGATTTCCCAGTACCTCTCCTCAGCCCTTTGAGCTCCAATCACTAAACAGTTTGCAGGAGATTTTCTCAGATTGCTTCTACTTCGTCTATACCCTGCTTGTCAAATTTTGTTTTATAGAGACCTTCAAAAGGTTACTGTATAAAACCAGAGACATCCTTTCATTTTCATTTCTTGTTACACTGGACTTAGAACCTGGGACCAGATCTGTCAGGATTAGTTCAAAATCCAGAACTCATTGACTTTCAAATAAATGTCTTCTCTATTAGAACAAATGGGATTTCAAAATCCCAAACTTTCAAAATCTCCCCAAAAGAGACTGGGAGAATCAGACAAGGCAAAGCCAGTATGCCATTTGTATACCATTCAGAACCATGATTTACAGAACTCAGAAAGCAGACAGCTCATTGGAAAGAAGAAAGCCACTGATCTATGTCAAAACTAGAGATGTTTGTCCAAGAGCTCAATACACCAATAGCAATAGCTATACTATCTTACTTTTGGATGGTACTTAATGGCTTATAGTTTGTTTTGGGGGAAGACCTTAGGTAATGCAGGATAAATCCTATTAGCATAACATATCCAATTCCTCTGATTGTGTGTGATAGAATTTAGTGTGAAGTTTATTGGCTATAACATACAAAACAAATTTTGGCTGATAACCGTCTTTTGATTTTTCAGAGATTTTTTTTTCCTCTTTCTCTCACATGGTCTTTGTAGCCATGAGCCTTTAGACACGTTGCCTCAACTTGTTAATTCTGTTTGAAGAAGGTATCTTGCCAGGGTGGAATTATCATGGTTAGTTTGGAAAGTCATGGTTTCCCAAATAACACAGCCCTCTTTAATCCAAGATTAAGATTCCCTGGATCTACTGAATCCCACTTGGTGAAAAAATGACATTAACTCCCTAGGAAAAAAAATCACTAACCTTGCTCAGCCTTCCTCAACACAACCAGCTCCAGGTATAAAATTCACGTTCTCAATCTCAGGGCTGCCAAAACTAGGATTGGACTTCCCCCTCCACAAGTGGTGAAAAAACCCACCCCCAACCCCTGTTGACCCTGATAATGGCATAACAGTGAAAAATCTTTGCTCAGAATTTGCTACTGGGCCTTCTTCTTAACTTTCAAGCTCCTGAAATTTGTTACAACTTGGTCAGGCTAGAGCTGAAAGTATACACATTTTAGTGGACTATGTCTGGGAAACAGAATCCCATTTTCTGGCAAGGGTAAAACTCCTTTTCTTTAAAGGAAAAATCACCTGAAATATTTTATTTCAGTTAGGCAGGAGAAACAGAATACTATAGCAAAGGACCATGTCTCTTTTGCAGACTCACTCTTAAAATTTATCCAAATAATCCAAAATTTATCCAAATAATAAAATTTATCCAAAAAAAAGTTTTTAAATTGTTTTTCCAGAAAAGGCAATTTGGCAATATGTATCAAAAGCCTTAAAAATATTCACACCTATGTATGTAAATGCGTAGAAAATGCACATAACAAAATGATGTTGCTGATTACCTCTGAGAAGAAGACCCAACAACTGGAAGAAGGAGGTGATGAGCACAGACTTTAGTCATATGTGCTATATACTTATGTATTAACTACTGTAATGAATTATAATTTTAATAAGAGAAAAATATTCTTCCACAACTAGGACTATTTTCCAAGGAAATAATAAGATATTCAGTACTGGAAAAGTTAAGAAACTATGAAGTGTCCTAAAATAAGGAATGGATTAAAGTTAAGGAATGCTGTTTTAAGGCTATATTGTATAATCACAAAATGATATATTAAGGGATTTATGATTACATTGGACAATGTTAATTATATACTGTTAAAAATATCAGGATGCAGGTCTATACTGAGTATAATCCCAATTTTGATAGGTAAAAAAGATATACATGCCATCCTCAAAATGTTATTGGTAGTTACTACTGGGTTGGTGAAATTATTGTTTTCTCTGTTATACTTGATTGTGTTTTCCAAAGTGTCTCCATCTTGGATTCTGGAATCTAGTTTCAACATGCTTTTATATTTGCCTTTGATCTTGTGTTGCAGGCGTGCTTGTGTGATTCGAGGCCAAGTGGTGGCCATAGATGGAACCCCTCTAGTAGGGGTGAATGTCAGTTTCTTGCACCACAGTGATTATGGGTTTACCATCAGCCGGCAAGATGGAAGGTACGTCAGTATTGCTTCTAATCATTGTGGGGGCCAAATAGTGACTTCTAGCTATGAGTCAAACCAGGGCTTAGATAATACAGTGTTTGTAAGCCCATCTTCCTTCTAGCTATATTTTGGAAAGTCACTGGTGATATTTATTTCCTCTATTCTCCAACTAAATCAAACCAAATTTCTCTTCTAATTGTGCACTATTACTCAAGTCTTCTTGAAACCCTGGCCATGTGGAAAGTTTCCTAGCCTTCATACAATTCCATTTATCAATCTGACTTCAAAATTCAGTGTGATGATGCAGGTCAGAAAGAGGGAACCATGGAGTACTTAGGCCATTCTTCTGTGGCAGCCTCAAAATATTCTAGAAATGAAGACATCCAAAAGGTTTCTTCCAAAAGTACAGAATTCAGCCTCATTAAGATATTTATTTGTAATATGTCCTTCCTAGATGGCCTGTTTTACTAGTGGCTGCAACTGATTGACAAGCACGGTCAGCCTAACCAATTGCCTTTGGTGTCTGTATAACTGTAGTGATTTAACCTCAACACCATCCACCAGGCTACTCTCTAAGGGCTTCTCAGGTTCTCTGAGACCTGGGAAGCAAGACCACTAAATAAAACCTTTTCATCCCAGAAAAGGATTTGCTCACAAAAACATTTCTGTTTATCATTTAGGTTGACATTTTGTCTATCGTTTAGATAGACATTTGTCCAGAATATTGAGTCAATAGGCACAGGTGTCCAACTTAAAGGTACCTATTTATGACTCTCAGGAACACTGTAATGATGGCCCTGTGGTGCCCTAGTGTCCAGATGGCTACCCTTGAAATGGACTACCCATGACAAGCTGTTTCAGGAGTCACATAAAGAGATGTTGGCTTGGAACTTTATCACAGTGTGAAAGACCATCTGATTTCAAGAACCTATAATCAAACCTTATTAATCCTAACCCCTTCGGAATTGTTAGTTGTTCAACCTGGGCTATGCTGAATTTATTTTTTTCAACTGCTTGTCAAAAAAATGCTTATAAAAATTAGTTAAAGAAGCTAACAAGAAAAAGTTTTAACATACTTAAGAAAAACAGACCATTTCTAAAACTTTGGTAAATCATATGAATGATCTGTAGGTAAATTATATTGCTATTTATTAACTAGCCATCTATTTATTAGAACAAGTTCAGCAAAACTACTCTGGGTACAGATAGTCTGAATACACACACACACACACACACACACACATACATGGCATATACATGTATATATGCAATAAAAAGTACATTTCCTTTCAAATAGTCCATAATTGGAGCTCTCTACTAATTCAAAGGGACCTTTCTCCCAATTAGATTGAATGATAAAATTTTGATAGTTCCCTCACCAGTGACTGGTACACAGAAGTGGCCTCTCCCTTGCCAGCATGTTCAACCATGTACCAGAAATTGAAAAATGGACTATTTCTTTAACTAAAATATGTCCTCAGAGACATTTGACCTCTTTTGGAGAACTCATGGGCCTTTAGGGTTTTTTTTAGCATGTGTGGAAAGGTTTCAGTGAATTATTTGATATTTACAAAAGAGCTTAAAAGAAACAAGGTCTAAAAAATCTAAAAATTTCTGTTTCCAGTTTACTGAAAACATTAAAGAGGAACAATTTTTGTCATCATTTTTGTGTTCTTTGTTTAAAGTAAAATGCCAAGACCCTCGTCTGCTGAGCTTTCTGTGAGAACTAGGTTTATGTAGATGACAGATACAGCCAGAGTCCCCTCTGGCAATAACTCTCCCCTCAGGCTCCACAAAGGGTGTAAGCATTCAAAATCTGTGCCCCAAATGCCAAGCAGACTGTCCCACTGTCATCTCCTGGACACAAAGTGACAGTGTGATGGGAGTTTCCATTTATATGTCTCTGCTTTTTGCTCTCTCAGACTTAGTAAATACGTACATTTCAAAAGCAGAGTATCATAAGGAAGCTATACCCAAAAGCAAAAGGATTCTAAAAAGGCTGAGGTTAACATTTAAATACCCAGTAGACAGAGTGTGATAGGTAAGGTGCTGTAAGGGACCCTCTGTCTCCAAATCTCAGTCCAACCTGTCTGCCCCCTTGCCTGTAGTTACCACCAATGGCATCACTGCTTTGGGTTAAGCTGTTGACTCTAAAAGTCCCAGTTAAATGCAAATATGTTGTGTGGGATGTAGAACTAATTACCCCCATTATCATCCATTTGCACAAGTTAATTGACAACTTTCCCTAGAGAACCAAGAAAAGTCTAGGTCATGGGACCAAAGTGATGTATAAAAAGCAGAAGGAAGGATGTCAGTGGAAGAAGGAGCCCTCTAAAAGTAAGAAGACATTAGACATGCAGATTGGGAGAGGCCAAAGTAGCAGACTAGAAGAACAAGGCAATTCTAAAGGAAAAATGAATATGTATGTCTACTGTATGCCAGGCATTTTCATTAGTGTTGATCTGTGTCATCGTCACAACAGCTTTATGGGATAGGAAACATTATTATCATCTTTCCCATTTGACAGATGAGAAAACGTGTCCAAATTAACACAGCTAATAAGGGTCAAGCCCAGAATTTGAACCCAAGTAATCTGGTTCTTATCTTCTATGATTACCCACCTACAAGTCAGATTATATAACAGGCGCTCAGGAAAGTTTTGAAAGAGAACTTTTTATATTATAGTTCGGCTAGTGATAAGCATAATAGGTGAAATGCTGACTTTCTTAGAAGATTCTTGAGAAGCACTAAAAGGTCTCAGGAACTTTGGAAGACTTTGGAAAATGAAATGGGGCATTCCCTCTGAGTCCCCTCAAGTCAAGAGTTTATGGATTTATGGATACTGTAAGGCAGAAATAAGCATTTTGCATTGGCCTTAATAGTCTTCCATCTACGGTTAGGACTGGTCTGACTCATTATGGATGGACACGTCTCCAAACAAATAGGTCCTCTCCCTTGGGTCTTTTGTACTCACTATCATATGACTTGATAACTTGTTCTTAATGACCCATGCCAATGGCGGTCATTTGTGGTGGGGGAAATCCCGAAGCATTAATGATCCAGGGAACATGCAATTTGACATTGGAATGATTAAATAGAAATTTGGCCACAGAGTCACCTTCCACCTCTATGGCAATTAATGAGTCAGCCTGACTGTGTTTACTGTGTATACCAGCTAAGTGGGAAGAGGAAAAAATCAGTCAGGTTTCTTCAGAGAAGCAGAACCTGTGTGTGTATATGTGTGTACATACATACATATAAATGTATACATGAGAGAGAGAAAGAGAGATTTCAAGGAATTGGCTTATGTGATTGTGGGGTTGGCAAGTTCAAACCTGTAAAGACTGGTTAACTGCAATCTCTTGGGAAGGAGTTGATGCTATCTCAGCAGTCTTGAAACAGAATTCCTTCTTCCTCAGAGAAACTTCAGTTTTCTGAGTTATCAAGGGTAATCTCCTTTACTTAAGGTCAACTAAGTGTAGATATTAACCACATCTACAGAATGCCTCCACAGCAACACCTAGATAAGTGTCTGAATGACTGGGTTCTATAGCCCTGCCACACTGACAGATAAAACCATCACAGAAAACCTAGGGAAAGTTCCCAGAAGAATTTAAAAATCGGTATCTGCTTCTGTAGATAATAAAAAGCTGGCCTGCAGTTCATTTGGACTACAAGAGGATACATCTGTAAATGTAATAAGGCCAAGGATCCAATTTGAGAAGAAAGTTAACATTTGTTGAGTCCCTGACCCTTAAATCTTTCTCTTATTTACTCATTAGCAGTAGCAGCTGAGTGATAGATCATATTAACCCCACTTTACTAATGAGGAAACAGAAATTCATGGAGGTTAAATAACTAGCCCAAAGACACAAAGTTAACATGGCAGAGCTGGGATTCGAACCAGCTGGTTCAAATTTTGGTGTATGAAGCCAAAACCCCATTCTCTCTACAAAACAAGATGTCTGCCCTGTCTGTTTAATCTTCCTAGACATAGAGAATAATTCTCAGGTATGTACATTTTTGTTTGGATAGTGTATTTGTGTGTGTGTGTGTGTGTGTGTGTGCATTTGTTTTTCTTTTCAAATAAATAAGCACTTCAGTTTTAAAGAGGCAAGAACCAAGGTTAGGGCAAAGCAAACTTGCCCGTGGATATGGAGGTAAGTCAACGTAGGATGTAAACTAGAGGAAAGGTCTCTTGACAAGTAGTATAGGATTTTCTCCACCATACTTGCCTTAAACTGCTTCTGTATTATCATGAATTCAGCCTCTCTGTCTTAAATCATAAGCCACTTGGGTTTTCTTTTTTTAGTTCAAACCTAGATTATTTTCTATAACTATTGGATTTCTTCAAAACCTCTTTTTGGAAACTTCCTTATTACTACCGCCACCTGACTAAAAAAGTAACAATAAAAAAATACAGTGTTAGCCATCCTTTGTTACTACCCATTTATCTTTATCTGGAAGATTTCTGCAACAAGACACAATTGGCAATACTATAATAAATATAATAAATGTCATATGAAGGGAATGGTGAGCTATCCATAATTAAGTCTGATTCCCTATTAAGGCATTCTATCTTTGAAAAAGTGTTTTACAGAAAGATCTTTTTTAATGCAGGGAATTGCTTACATCTCTCTCCTGTGGATTTAAGTTGCTTTGAATATTAAGGAGCATCATATTGCCCTTTATCCATTTTTATGATGTAATAGTAATAATTTATCAATATCTTACTTTTACATAGGATCTTATTCTTTTTGAATGCTTTCAAGTACATTATCTCAAAGACAGTATTATGCTTACAGGAGAAGTAAGGTAGAATCATCTAGTGCAGAATGAACTGAAATCTGAGTCTGTTATGCTCCAATGCAAGAGTCATGTCAGATACCACATCAAGTGATGGACAGAATTGGCTTACAGGAGAGGTAGTCTTGCTTTGTCAGAGATATGGACGGTGTTGTCAGTGGAGATGGATAGGGTCCATTACAGGCTGTCTTACAAAAGGAAACCAAGAGGCATTCTAGACAGACCCAGAAATCCTAAATGTAGACTTCAAGTAGAATCAGGAGCCGAAGTGGGTCAGCAGATGTGCAGGGTTCAGGCATGGTATTGTTCAAGCAAATTTCACTGAAGAGCTTTCCTCTGCTGCTATCTTTCTCCAAATGCCATCTCAAAGACACCACCAGATTTCTGACACTATGTTTGTGACTCCGAACAAGATAGTTAACCTTTTGGCTCTTTACTTTTCTTGAGTTACATTATAGGAATTTTTTTTTGAGGATGAATAATGTATTATATTAAAGACACTGCTGAATGTTAAGTGGTAAGATACAGCTTTGCAGAAATACTTGCAGTGATTTTGTTTAAGATAGTATTAAAATTGGTTTACACATTCGGGGTAAACATCAACTGGTGATATGGAGTTTTTTCTCATAAGTCTACTGGATAGTGAAAAGAAGTCATCCATATATTTAGCTAGAGGAAATTTATAAAACAGAAATATGAATGGATGGACTTGAGTCCCAAAGGAAAGAAAGTACACTAAGATCGCATATTTTTTTAACTTGAACTTTATTTTGGTTGTTCATTTGCTTGAAACCATCTTATATTTTTCCTTCTCAGCTTTGACCTTGTAGCCATTGGTGGTATTTCTGTCATCTTAATCTTTGACCGATCACCTTTCCTGTCGGAGAAAAGGACACTCTGGTTGCCTTGGAATCAGTTCGTTGTGGTGGAGAAAGTAACCATGCAGAGAGTTGTATCAGACCCACCATCCTGTGACATCTCCAACTTTATCAGCCCAAACCCTATTGTGCTTCCTTCACCACTCACATCATTTGGAGGGTCCTGTCCAGAGAGGGGAACTATTGTTCCTGAGCTGCAGGTGGGTACATTAGCGTTTGGATGTATAAAATCGTAGTATCATGGAGTAGTCCACGACGTATAATGGCTGGATTCCTTTTCCTGGTACTTCTGCCAGCCCCATAATGAGCTGCCCTTCATTTATCAAGAGAAGCCTTCAAATGTAATCTCTCTGGCACACATTTGCAAAGTGATTGGCCAGGGCTATAGGGTGCTATCTATGGCTATAGAACAAAGCAAGATGAACTAGCTGTCATGAGAATTAAACCCCAATCCTTGACCTAATGAACACTGTGCTCTAAAGAACAAAACTAGCTAGCTAGCTCAATAGTGATAACAGTATAATCAATGAGGTGGGACCATTTATGGTTCTGAAATTAAAGCTCCTTAAGAAATCTACTTTTCCTCCATTGTCTAGTTTGTAGCCATTGTCACTGTTCTTAGAAGTCATGACGCCTCTTGTTTAGCTGAGTTTGGCAAAGGTAGTTTTCAAGCGTATGGGTTTTGTTTAAAGCTTTGCTTTTGAGTGTTCAAGCTTTATAGTTAGAGGAAAACATATTTTGAACCTTGGTATTTTATAGTTCCTGGGAATTTTCCTTTATTATACCTTCCATATTTTCATTTCAATATTAAGCCATTCAAACATCTATAGTATAATTTCCTCATCATATTATAGAAACATTTTAATGATAGTTAAATGTAGAAGCCACCAAAATGGACCCAAGTCACGCAGATCCAGAATTCAAGAAGTATACTCGAGATGAAGTAAATGGACATTCCGAGACTGAATTGGTTTTTCTTCCATCACAGCATTCCCAGCAACTGTTAGCAATGCCCAGAGGATACCACCTGTGAAAGACACAAAAAATGGTACTCTGCAGGAAAAGGAGTCCAATGAATTGCCCCTCCCATCTTTTCTACTGCTTTTCCTTAGAAAGGAAGAAAAAACAAGACCATATTTAATGAGTGCATTGAACTGGTTCACCAGTCCCTGTATACCTGTCATTAGGAAGTACGGGTCTCTTTCAGTGCAGTTTTCAAACTCCTCTAGGATTGCATATTTCCGTAGGGAAATGAAATACTAAGGTGGTTAAGTGTCCTGCTGGCCTTCGCTGTTGTACTTCTGCCACCATCTAAGAAGCCAATGCCATTGGACAGCTCGGGTATCAACTAGTTAATGTAGAGGAAGGAAGATCAGGCAAAGAATAGACAAAAACAGTTTGTGGAACACACACAAAAAAAGAATGACCAGAAATCCTGGACAATATGAGATACCATGTGTCTAACAACCTGTCCTACTATGTGCACTCATTTGGAAAAGGGACAAGGTTCTGAGCTAAAAATGAGTGAGGGCACAAAATATCCACACTATTCATGTCACCTTTAAAGTATTGAATAGGCTCTTTCTTTGGCTGAGTTTTGAAAAAAGTCCTGGAACACAGGATTCAGTTTTAGTGACCACTTTTGGTTGTTTAACCCCATCTGTGTGAATAAACGAATAAGCAATAGCAATTAATTAAAGAAGCCAAGTGGTAGTTTCGTTCTGGGACCAATGTTTAGTATAAAATGTGCACAGGAGTTAATAGGAGTTATTTGCTTCTCAGTCACAAGTGTCAACTTGGAAAAACTTATTCCCAGCTATTGGTGGGTCAAAGCACAGAGAAATATGTAAGCAAAATTTGATTAAAAAATTGACCCTCAGGGTCATTCCAAAGGTTCAAAGAAGACAAGTTTGATGGCATCAGTAAAGATTAATTCTAGGGAAACCATAATCTCTGTCATAAAATATCACTTTGCTGACCCTGTTTCTGGAGTCCTTCCTCCTAGAGAGCCTAGCCTGAATAAGGATTATAGCAGCGGTCTTGTGATATATAACTTAACACACCAAACAAGATTTTCTATATGTATATATAAGAAAAAGACCCCTCAGTGGAGCCCATAGCACTGAAATGCTTGACATTCAGCAGTGTGATCTTTTCCAACTCCTACTAAGCAATTTTTGGAACACTGTTGACAAACTAAAACTGTTCTTTTCACAGTCTTTCCTGGCAGGGAAAAAAGAAGTGCAGTCCTCAGGGCTGCTTGGATGTCTTGTCCCCATGCAGATTCAGTGCAAAATTCGAAACCTGTGGCCACACAGCCTCACCAAGATTCTTGCCTTGGTGTCCACAGGATCCCTTTAACCTCTCTCCTTCGTGTGTGTCTTAAGACAAGAAAGCGCTCGGTGTCCCCCTCTGCCCATGACCACTGATAAAGCCCTTCTGGCTTTTCATCTTTCAGGTTGTACAGGACGAGATCCCCATTCCTTCCAGCTTTGTGAGGCTGAGCTACCTGAGCAGCCGCACCCCTGGGTATAAAACCCTGCTCCGGATCCTTCTGACACATTCGGCCATTCCTCTGGGAATGATAAAAGTACACCTCACAGTGGCTGTGGAAGGAAGGCTCACACAGAAGTGGTTTCCTGCTGCAGTTAATCTCATCTACACATTTGCTTGGAACAAGACCGACATCTATGGACAGAAGGTTTGGGGCCTCGCAGAGGCTTTGGGTATGTTGAACTAATTCTATGTAAATAGCAGCCTTGTTTACCAAACAGAAAATACTAGTTGCATATTAATTTGTGTGTGGAATAATTATGTACCAGAACATTATGGTTTTCTTTTATTTAAAGGATCTAAGGCATATTTTTCATTCAAACCACTCTCTTTGGACCTAGAGTTCCCTTTTGACAGATTTTTGCTTCAAAACTAGTTTAGTTCTCCTCTCAGGATGACTGCATACCAGGGGTGTCACACTCTATCTGACTTGTAACTGTCTCCAGAGCTGAATATTGCCTTCTTACTGTGACCTTTGGTGTGGCATTCTTTAGGCCATGTTTTGGGGTTTGACATTTACACTGTCATTTCCACTTAGAAACTACAAAATTTTAACTTATAGGCATCTCCACTTATTATCTCTTCTGTCTAAGATAGTTAGACTCCATTAACTTGTTACTTCAGTAGGTTAAATGCAAAAAAAATCATCTCACCTTCCTAGTCCTTATGATTTTCTATTATTTCAAGACTTTAAAACCTAGAATCTTTGAGATAGTAGGGACCTTTAGAGGTCCTTTGGGCCTATGGTTCTCAGATATTTAATTCTGTCAGACAAATGACATTTAAAAAAATTAGACTGAAACAGATTTGCCAACTTTTTATTTTGCCAAGCAAGAATATCTTAAAAAGAAAGGAAAAAAAACTACTACAATCTACTACTCACCTACCACTACCATAATTTTGTCAAGGAGAAAGATATCTTAACATCAGAAAAGGGAATATTCTGTCCTAAAAAAGTGACAGGAAGCAATCTAATACTGATGCTCAGAGAGAGACAGACAGACAGCAATGTCTTTTTTGCCCTCTCACCCTGTAGAAGACAGTAAAAACTTCCTGAGGGACCTGACACGGGTATTTGGAGTCACAGTTGGGAGCCATTGATTCTTGTGCCTTCAGGCAATATTTCATGGAAACCACCTTTGGACAGATGAGAAGACTATTTTTAAAGTTCTCCAGAGGAGATGTTTTCATATCCTCCCTTGGAAGTGTCTCTCATGGAATATCTCCCATATAACTGACATAATCTTTTAGACTGTGGTGTGTCAAAGTGTTCCCCCCTTTCTTTCCAGAGGAAAACAGAGGGGGAAAACAAAGACTGGTGACTCTTCTTTGCCCAAGAGATCCTCATATATTTAAATAATTAACTCATCTCGGTTGGACTTTATTAGAATGCAAGAAACATAGAGTGGTTCAGATTTCCTCAGTTAGTGAGGAGTTATTATAGAAAGTAAGAAAGAGCAAGAGAAGACGTCAGCGAACTGCAGCCTTGCTGAAGATACATTGTAGTTCTAGGAAGCCAGCATCTGCTCTGTCAACTTAGCAAGAGCTCCAGTTGTCCCCTCTGCAGCAAGAGTCCACTGTCACCCTCCATGGTAACTCAGCTGCACTGATGCCTGAACTCATCACTCATCACTTCTCCCATATTAACTACCCTCCCTTTCTCTCAGCTCTTCAGACCCCACAATCTGGTGACTTACTCCATGTTGATCATCCAGATTCCTCTTAGAATATCGGATTCTGTCAGCCATAGAGTAAACACCTTAAGCAGAGTTCTCCCTTTAGGCTAACTGCCACTGAGGTTGTTGGTCAGCCTATGGACTCCTGCTCAATCCCTGTTTTAGTGACTATGGTGGTTAAGAGAATCACTGGAGCCAGACTCCCTCCGTGGGTTCAAATCATCACTTGTCTGCTTACTAGCTATGAAACATTGGGTCCATGAGTTAATCTCTGGGTGCCACAGTTTCTCCATCTATAAAAGGGTGTCATAAAGAGAATGCTGCTCATAGGTTATCATAATAGGAGGATTAAATGAGGTAAATAATGTAAAGTGCTTCATACACAGTAAGCACTCAACAGATGTTCAGCACTGGTAGTGTTTTTGCAGTTCTGCTGGTGGCTGGAGTATTGGAATCACAAGGTATAAAGCATGGGGCCTATGCAGGTATTTGTTGTCTCAGCTTCTTTAAGGAGGGAGCTGGGTATATCAGGCAAGCACTCAGTTATTCTTCATTTTCCCTCCTTGCCAAACAGGTACATGTACGTGCACGCGTGCGCACGCACACACACACACACACACACACACACACACAATCGATCAATCTCTTCTCTCCCTTTCTCTGGGCTCTGAGTGGCTGGCTTCTAGGGACCTCATTGCCTGGACTCATTCACTCTCTGGCTTCCCATTGGAAGTGGTCAGTGGGTAGCACCATCTGGAGACTGCAGGTTGGAAGGAGAAGGAGGTCAGGGTATTTACCCCTCTCCCTGCCTCACTGCAGTTCTGGCAACAACTACATTGGAAGATGGCGGCTCCTGCCCTCCACACTCCCAGACTCTCTGGTCTTCTATATCATCATTCCTCCCTCCCTTGACGCCTGCAAAGCCAGGAGGCTTCTCAGTGTTGCCAGTCCCCAACTGGGTCACCAGCCCTTGTCAATTCCCTTCACCCTGGTCGTGCTGCTGTAAATAGACCCTTCTTCTGACTCTCTGCATGAACACTTCAGTGCGATATGTGATTCCTGCAGGGACCTGGACAGTTGCACACTCATACCTCATGTTTTCTCTAGGATAATATCCTAAAGCTTTTGCTTCCCTAGGATAATTCCTAGGGAAATTCCTCTAACTTTTCTCCATAGGGCTTTGTTTTCCAATTCCTTGTTACCCTCCACAGAACCCCTGCTCGCTCATTGATTTTTGTTTGTTTTTTACTTTTTTTCTTAAGTTGTGACACTTAGCAGTTTACCCAGTACTCTCATGAAGAGCTAACCAAGACGATGTCTAGCAGCTATTTCTCGCCAGGGTTCACATAACTAGCTACATTCTCTTTATGACACCCTTTTATAGATGGAGAAACTGTGGCACCCAGAGATTAACTCATGGACCCAATGTTTCATAGCTAGTAATGTGCAGTTCAACCTTACTTTTTTAAATAATGGCTTTATTGAGATATAATTCACATACCACAAAGTTCACCTGTTTAAAGTGTACAATTGAGTGATTTTTAGTATTTTCACAATGTTGTACAACTATTAGCAATATCTAATTCCAGAACATTCTCAGCATCACTCCACAAAGTAGCACCCCACACACACTAGCAGTCACTCTCCACTCCTCCCTCCCCTCCAGGCCCTGACAACCATGAGTCTCCTTTCTGTCTTTATGGATCTACCTCTTCTGAATATTACAAACAATTAGAATCGTCCAATATGTAGTCTTTCATATTTGGCTTCTTTCTCTTGGCATAATGTTTCCAGAGTTCATCCATGTCAAAGCATGTATCAGTGCTTCATTCCTTTCTGTGACTGAAAAATATTCTGTTGTATGGATACCACATTTTGTTTGTTCATTCATCAACTTATGGACATTTGGGCTGCTTTACACCTTTTGGATATCATGAGTGATGCTGCTATGAACATTCATATACAAGTATTTCTTTGAATATCTGTTTTCATTTCTCGGGAGGAATATACCTAGGAATAGATCTACTGGATCATATGGTAATTCTGTGTTTGACTTGTTGAGAAACCACCAGACTGTTTTCCATGGTGTCTGCACCATTTTATCAACCTTACTTTATGCATAAAATGTGTTACTTCTCTTTCTTCTAAATACCTCCAGTGCTAAAGATTCTAAAATTTTCTTCCTTGTTGTAGTTAAGCACTTTTAAGGGTTACTTAGCCTCTAATATGTCCTCTAATAAATAACTAAAACACAAAGAAAAGCAAACACTTTCTAGTATACACACCAGTGATGAAGCCTCCATTCCTACTGTTTGCCGATGGGTATTGGTTTACTTTCTATTTCTACAATCATATTCCTGGTCAAAACTTCCTGAAGCATTCTAACTATAAAATGGCCTTAATTAAAATGCTAAAATGTATGTTGTTGGTTCACTTTTAAGACTAATAACAGTAACAAAAGCAAAAGAAAATTGATCTACTCAGAAATATCCAGAGAGGAAAAATGTGTTACTTAGAGTATTTTATGTGCACTTAAAGGACATATTTTTTTTAGGGTACAGAAAGAACACTGACAAAGATCTCAAACAAAATCGTCAAAATAATCTCAAGCATGGTGCCTAAAATGGAACATGGAATATTTACCTTGTAGGAAATGTCCCTGATAATCATGGTTAAAGGGATTTTTATTTACTACCTAGTCTCCATTTCCATATCCATGGAGACTAAGAGAATTTGACAACAGTAAAATGTTAGAGCAGGTGGTAGAATGAAGTCAGAGAATCTAATTCTCTGCAGATGGATTGTGAGCACCTTAAGAACACAACAGACAATAAATGCTCAGGTCATAAATGAGTGGAGACAAAGGGATTAAGTATGTGGCCAGTGAGCTTGTACCTTAATAGACATGACTAAATCTAAACAATGAAGAAAAGATTTAGTTGTACTCCTGGCCATATTTTATAATTGCTTAGCTAATGTGAGAGAAAACAGACTACAGTTTGCACCAGATATTAACAATGGTGCTATATATGTCACTTCTCAGGTTTGTTTCAGATTCAGAAGTCCTAGTATAGTCTTTCGGCAGGCAGAATTATGACCACCACCCCCCAAAGATGTTCATCCCTGATATATGTGAATGTATCATGTTACAAGGCAAAAGAGATTTAAGGTTGCAAAAGGAATTAAGTTTGCTGATCAGCTGACCTTGAGATGGGATGATTGTTCTGGATTATCCAGGTGGGCCTGATATCATCACAAGGGTCCTTAAAAGTGGAAGATGGAGTCAGAAGAGGTCAGAGTTAGAGGAAGGTATAACTGTAGAAGAAAGGCACAGCAAGGTCAGATATTGCTGGCCTTGATGATGGGGGAAGGGAGCCAAGCAACAAGGATGTTGGTGGCCTCAGAAGCTGGAGAAGGCAAGGGAATGGGTTCTCCCCTAGAGCCTCCAGGAGGAGTGCAGTCTGCTGACACCTTGATTTTAGCTCAGTGAGACCCATTTCAGACTTCTTACCTCCTTAACTGTAAGATGACAAATCTGTCTCATTTGAAGCCTTTATGTTTGTGGTAATTTGTTACAATAGTAATAGGAAACAAACCTTGACCTATATTCACACAGTCCCAGGTATAGCAAGGATTTGGGTTAAAACTATGGCTGGAAAGTTCTCCCACTCTTCTTTCCTTTTCACGCCAGTTAAGTATGAACCTCTGTCCCACCTATTTCTGGGCAATGGAGAGAGAGGAGATCAGCTTTAAACAAGCTGAATTTGAAGTGATGGTGAATATCTAAATTGAAATGCCCACTTAGTTTGAAATATGGGACTCTTGTTTCCCATGTAGCTCAGCTGTGGGGAATTGGTGGCATCCCTAAGAGCTAGGATGTCTCAGAAAAAAATAGAGGGTTGAGGGACAGCCACAATGAGAAAGGAGTGCTTGAGATCCTAGAGTATCCCACCGCTTTGTTTGTTTGTTTGTTTGCGATGCAGCAGATTTCACAAGTAGAGGGACAATACCGGAGTAAATAAATTACCAACTGAGATTGTGTGAACTACTTCCTTGGCAAAGTATCAATGGCAACTGATAAGATTGATTAATCCAAGTACAATATTGATCAAGTAGAAGAAGAGTAAAATCCCAACCCCAGGGTTGCAGTACAAAAACCAGAATCACTAGTTCATCTGGCTTAAAGATTTTGTTGTCTGATACACAGACAAGACTCCCCTGCTAAAAAACTCCATCTGTGCATTTGAAATAATTTGGCCCTAGTACTTGATTCTCTAGCTCTAAATAAGGTATGATGTCTGGAAATCATTGTATATTATTAAGTTTCTTTCCCAACTCTGCTGCTTGCAAAACAATGTAAAAAAATCATTATTGTTAAGTTCATAGTGCTGTTAAAATTCTAGAGACGGCTTATTTAATTTGACAAACTGGTTTGTTCAGAGGCTCTGATCTGCATCCATTATATGAATTTTGTCAAAATAATTCCCTATGTCCGCCTGGGTCTGCATACATTATCAATATGTAATAATGCATTCTGCCCAGTCTTCATTTTAATTAAATTAAATCACAGCGGTTTGGAGTCCTGGAAGTTTAGGAAATCAGCCATCGCCTTTAGTAGCACTGCTATAAACAATTCTATTTTTTCCAAGGTTATTGGCAATAACAATTGCATAATTATTTAGTACAGTAGTTTGGCAAGAAAGAGTGGTGTTGCAGAGAGAACTAGACTTCCTAAAGGTTCACAGCGTATAGGAATCTGTCTAAATTGTGTTAGAGAGAAACAAGGGAACATTAATAGTAATAGGTGCTAAGCTACGGTTGCTTTGTGCACACAAAACATCCCTGAGAATGATGCTTTAGTGTTCATAAATTTCCCTTCAGTAAAATCTATGCAGGCTGGGCAGCCACAAAAATTGCAGCCACTGAATATTTTAATAATAAATGGGTAGTACTTTACAATTTGTGAAGTACTCTCACGTACATTATCTCATTTTAACCCTTAAAACATTCCTGCCTGGTAGGCATAGGGCAGTGAATATGATCCTTGTTTTGCGGAAGGGGAAACTGAGGTTCAGAAAGAGCAAGCGACTTGCCTAAAGTCCTCTTCAGAGCGGGGATTCAAACTCAGATCTCCCAGTCCTGGGTTCTGCATGCCTTTCTGTGCTGCCTCTCTTCACTAAATTGACCAACCCACCTTACTGAGCACCCAATTCAACGCCCCAGTGGCTTTCTGTCAGAGAAGCTAGCAGAGATAATGATCTTTCATCATTTCTCTCCACTCATGAATTCATAATCGTTAACTGAAAGTGGGGCTGTTTTTATCCATTCAGCTTTATAGGCAGAGCACCAAGGATATGAGTTTTTCAAGGACCTGCGAAAATGTTTGCAACCTGAAAAATAAGCATATTGGCACCAAAATATGAAAAGAAAACTGGAAAATCAACATTAATAAATGTCTAAATAAACATCTACAAAATGAAGCATTATGTCAGCTTGTTAACTGCTTCCCAATTTTCACACTTGCATATGAAATACGTTTAATGCAGGGTGTGGGTTGTGGGTTGTATCCATTTTAATTTGTTTGACAAGATGTGAGATAGGACCTCCAGACATAAGCATGCCTGGAGCCTACTAGGATTTTTAAATGACCCTGATATCCTGGTAAGCAATGGTTCCCATGCCCATTTCAAACTGCTGGTCATGCCCATTAGTAGATTATGAAATCTCTTTGGTCAGTTGACCAGTATTTCTTTAATGGAACAGAATGGAATGGCATAGAACAAAAGTGAACAGAATAGAAAATATCAGAATGTAAAGCTATTAGGAGAGCATTATTCTAGAAAACTTGGCTTCGATTATGTGCATGTGCGTGTGTGTGTGTGTCTCCCCATGTGTATGCTGGGTCACAAATGACTTTCAGGATTAAGAATTTGAAAGCAATTGGTAAGATGACATAGTCAAGAGATGGAATCCTTGAATGATTTTCCAAACCATATGTCCTATTTTCCAAGGCAGCATTTATAATTGTTCTTGCCTTCCAGTCTCCTCTACCAACCCATACCGGAGCAGGATGGAGATATCTCTCCAAGATTGGTTGACCATATAATTTATCCTTCAAACTAAGATACTTTTAAGACTAAAAGGGGATGTTGTACTTCTTCAAGGCTAGGCCTGGCCTCCCTCCAATCCTTATCTCTTTAATTCAGAGCAAATAAAACATCATTTATTTAACACTTCTGAACTGTGGGTCTTGTCCTTTATAGCTGTGATCTAGCATAGTGGGAAGAAGCACTCTCTTATGAGTCACTAGGTTTAGCTCCGGTTCTGCCATTTACTAGCCAGATGACCTTGAACTAGCCACTCTACCTCTCTGATTCTCTCATCTCATCTATCAAATGAAAATAAATATATTTTCCTCATAGGTTTTTATGAATCTTCCAGTTAGGTAATATACACAAAAATGTATTTAACTATTGTGTGTTATATAAATGTAAAGCAGTATTATTTTATTTATTATTTTTGTGATAGTTATTAAAGGGGCCATGGATGAAAATTCCAAAAGATAGATAACCCTTCAGGGTCTGGCATCTCTCAAATGACAAATTATCCTACCCTGGGTAATATCCACTGTATCTGCAGTGCTCAGGTGATCACCTGCATGGCACATAGAGCAGCTCAGTAAAGGTTTGCTGAATCATTAAATAACAGACACCCTTCTGGTATAACATCATATCCCTTTTAATCAATCATACTGTTTTAAAAGATAACCAGTCCATTTTCAAGGTGAATCTATTTCCTAAAACCTCTCCCAAGAAAAATGCCTAAGTACTGCTGGAGGATAGTAACCTTTTGTTTTATTTTGCACTGGGAGGAGGAAGAGATTGTTCTTCATTTGTTTTTGATACACTCGAGAGAAACCCACCCTCTAGGCACCCTGACCTTTTTTAAATTTCCCAAAGATACCAAGCCTCAAGGCCTTGCACACATACTGCTCTCTCTAGAATGCTCTTCCCTATACTTCATAAGATAAACCCCCCTCTGCATAAAGAGGCTTTTCCCTGTTTCTCTATTCCACCTTAAATTCTCTTCTTACACTCACTGCTAATACACTTCATTTTTCCATCATAACATTTATCACGCTGTGTATGTGTGTGTGTGTGCGTATGTGTGTATTGTTTTTATATTTTTTCCTCTCACTAGAATGTGAGCTCCATGTGGCGGAGGGAGAGGCAGTGACGGGGGGGGAAGTCCTGTCTTGTTCTGTGTTCTTCATCCTCATATCTCCAGTTCCTGACAAGAGATACCCATTAAATATTACATATTTATTGAATGACTAAACGAACAAATGAACAAAGGTGGAGGCTAAAGCTGACCCCTTAGCCTTGCCTATGTAATGGGATGATGTGCCCCCTCAAGGGAGAGGAGAGCTGTGCCCAGGTACACAGAAGTCCTCACAAATGTGAGTGTGAACCAGAACATCGTCCTGCCTTCGTGGCACCTAGGTCACCCACATTCTAGGTTCACTTCTACGCAGCGAGCTCAAACAGAGAAGCCAAGGAAAAAACCCTGTTATATTTGATTTCACTGTACGGGACCTCTTGTGTGGCTACCTCACTGATGGATGCTTTTTACTTTTCCTACTGTACTTTTTCTTCATCTGGCTACCTCACTTTTAGCACTATCTTGTCTAAACCTTATTTTTGATCCCAAGCATTACCAAATCAAATCCAGTGATTCATTTAAAAAAATACATTATAACCAAAGAGGTTTTCTTAAAAGATTTATTTATTTAATTACTTGACAGGGGTGGGGTTGGCGTGCAGCAGACGGAGAGGGAGAGAATCTCAAGCAGACTCCCCACTGAGCGCCGAGCCTGACAGCCCTGAGATCATGACCTGAGCCAAAGTTGAGAGTCAGACACTTAACCAACTGAACTACTCAGGCGCCCTGAATAGAGTTTATTTTAGGATCACAAAGATGGTTCAACATTAGGAAGCCTATTGCTATAATTCACCACCTTAATAGATTAAAAAAAGAAAACTATGTGAATATTTCCATAAGTGCTGAAAAGGCACTTGATAAAAATTCATCACCTGATTCTGACACTCCTGGTGAGCCAGGAATAATAGATAAATCAACAAAGCATTTCAGGCCACTGGGCAATGTGTCAAACTGAGGAGCCTCTGGGGTCATCCTATCCTATGATAAATCACCAGAGAATAGGAAAAGGTAGAAGTTCTAAGAGTGCATACCTGTTCTCAGTAGATAGCACTGTATCTATATAGTCTTGGTCTACTGTTGCCAGGGCCTTCAACTGGTTCCTTAGGTCTCTTGTCTTTGGTCGTTACTGTTTGTTGTTATTTTGCATTAATCTATTTAAAAAGAATGGGAAATGCTTATTGTTCTATTTAATTATTCCTTTTGGATAAGAAAGTTTTTATCTTGTTGTTAGTTACCTTTTAAATGTCATGAAATTATTTTTAGATGTTCCTTGAGTTCATGAGGTGACGTGACAGTTTCTCACACTATCAGACTACTTTTAATTATGTATTGCCTTCATAAATGCAACCATTATGATTTCTGAAGCCTTAGCCTGAAGCTGTTGAAAATCATCTGCCTAATCTTGTTATATCTTGCACATTAGCTTCCTTGCATAACATCTTTACCTTGGCTATTTATTGTCAGTCTCCTATCCCAGCCCTTATAGATGAATGTCACAGTCATTGAATTGGATGTCAGGGGCACTGTGGCCTTCAGCCTTCTTGCAGTCCTCATGTTACAAAAATTCTCCTGCTTGGAGAAGTAGAATGAGCATTCAGTTCTTTTGCCCCATGTCCAATGACTTTGGGGGAGCAAGCTGCAATCTTTCTTTATAAAACAGTATAATAAAGTCTTCTTCATAAGCCAGTGTTAATATTTGCAAGATGACTAACAGTCAAGTCAAAGGTGTGATCCTGTAACCAGAGGACAGAGCCCTCTACAGACGTAACACTCCTATCTTGACCAGAAATGACTCTCCGTAGAGAAACATCCCATTAATATCTCTGTGTGGAGGTATGGGAGAAAACATAGGAAGACGGAAACCCAGACAGAACTAAGGGTGTCTCAAGGCAGGCACATTGTTCAGAAAATGCATTCTGCTGTATTAATGGCCCTTTTCTCCCCTGCCTTCCCAATATATATATTCCTGCATGGGACCACTATGCCAGCTCCTGGAAAGTATAGTCTGAGACACCCCACACACACACCTATCTCGGCCCACTGCCAGACCAATGTGTCTTCTGCAGCTCCTCTGAAATGTTGATGGATGATTATTTTCTCCTTCCTATTACACTATTCAGCTTCCACGGTACAAGGTAGAGTGTAATGTCGGGGCTCAGCATTTTCACTGCCAGCTCCTGAATAGCCCCTCTCCCCCCTATTTTTAATTACATGAAAAAAAGCAGGCATTTAGTGAGTTACAGTCCACCTCCATGAGAGAAGTCCAGGATTGGTTGCTTCTGTATTTGCCAGTTTCCTGTGCATTTGGAGAGTAGCTCAGCTCTGTGGGGGTGAAACGTCTGCCTTCTCCTAAACCTACTACAAATTCTAGGATAATGTTAAAATGGGCTGCTGTCAGAAAGAAACCTCACCTTGTTACTCTGAGCAAGAAGCCACATGCAAAAATACCCCAACACACAGCCATTCTCATTAAAGTTAGTTGAAATTTTGGACAACTCTTAAGTATAAATTATAACTTTATTAGCTCATAGAGCTTTCTCCCAAGAAAGTAAACCTAATAAAAATTAGAAGGAACTTATTAAGTGGCTGCCTTCTTGCTATTTGCCATGACTAGGGGAAAAAGGTAATATCATTGTGGGGTTTCCAGCCAATGCACTTTTTTGTTGTGGACTAGAGAGCAATTCAGAGAGCAGATATGAGGTGAAAAGAGAATGTCTCATTACCATTGCATCGAGAACTCTTTAATTGATACTTTATATAAGCATTTCCTGCCACAGAGTTAGGAGGATCTTTAACTGTTACTGAGAGGGAAAAATCGGGCTCCAAACCACCATTGGAGGTCACCAGGGCACACTACTTATTTGCCAAACTGCATAATCACCTTCCGGAGAAAGGATTCTAAGGGAGCTCACCAGGCTTACAATGTACAAAAAGCAGATCCTGACAATGGTAGGGAAGGAGATGATGGCTTTCAGGGAACTTGTAATTGTCGCTGTGATTATTTATTCATCAAGACTTTTAAATGTTGGCAAGAAAGGCAGAAACCATGTTATTCGATATACCAACATGGCCCCAAGTATGCTTTCTCGCCACCTGATTTTGCCAACATGAGACGTGGTGCTCTCTTTGGCTTTTGGGTTTAATCCCCAAACAGAATTGATCAAACACAATCTTGAAAGAATGCACTTTGGAATCACAGAGTGTTAGTACTCAAGGGGCTCTGTAAAAATTATCTGGTACAAAAGTCCTCAATCTGAGATCTCTGTTTGGATTTCAGGAGGTCACTGAACCCCCTAGAATTATATACAAAATTTTGTGTGTGTCTGCATTTTTCTTTTTTTAAAAGATTTTATCTATTTATTTGAGAGAGAGAGAGAGAGAGAGAGAGAGAGAGAGAGAGAGAGAGAGAGAGAGCACGAGCAGGGGAGGGGCAAAGGGAGATGGAACAGGAGAAGCAAACTCCCTGCCAAGCAGGGAAGCCTGACTCAGGGCTCGATCCCAGGGCCCTGGGATTATGAACTGAGCCAACCAGGCACCCCTCATCTGCATCTTTCTAGGAAGAAATCTAGGAAGAGGATTCTTAACTTTTATCAAATTCATAATAAAAGTTTTTCTGACCCAAAAGGATATAAAAATTATCAATTCTAGTCCATCCTCCCTGACCCTGACTTTCTTACCAGAGAAGAACATGATTCTCAGAGATGCAGAATAATTCACCTGACACCAAATAGCTAGTTAATGGAGGACCCAAAAGTTGGAAGTCTTTTCTGACTCTAGCTCTAAAACCAACTCTTTCCACTCTACCAGAGTTGTTTAACAAGCATTGGGGACCATAATAAGCTACCCAGGAGATTATTGACAGCAATGATTTGTGCCATGATTATAACCCAAACTAGACTACTTTTGAGATCCTTTTCCATCACTGAAAGTCTCTGTTTCCTTCCACCTTAATAGAGAATAGCATTGACACAAGATGATCCTGAACTAATTTCCATTTAGAAATTATTTCCATTTTATGATTAGTCTTTCCCGCTCTCTATTGATGTCCCTTGCTAATAATGCTTGGTTAGGGCTAATAATAAAATGAGTTTGCATTCCATGAGTCTTCACCAGCTGATGGCAGGGTAGAAGGGCATCCCCATCAGGACCGGCTACATAATTTGCAGGGCCCAGTGTTAAGTGAAAATACAGAAACTTGTGTTAAAAAATTATTAAGGATTTCAAGGCAGTGGCAGCAGAGCATTAAACAAAATGTGGGACCATTCAGAGCATGGACCCCTGCGCAACTGCACAGGTCACACAGCCAGCAAAGATGGCCCTGTAAGATCCCTATTAAAGCTCTGGTAGAGCACAGGACAAAAAGAAGCCAACCTATGTTTTAAAATTGGCCACAGATGATCCACAGCACTAGAGAGTTGTATATTCATAATCATAAGGACTTTTTGGCTTATCTGTGCATATGCTCATACACACACATGCACATATAAATCAGTTTGACTAAAATTACCATCTTTTCTCTTCACCCAATGCCAAAACCCAAAACTAGTTTGCTTTAAGTTTTCATCTTACATCCTATTTTTCTGGCATTGTTTAAGCACACATTTTCATTACCAGTTCTCATAACCAAATGACAAAAGGAGGAATGAGTTCTCCAGGGGCATCTAAAGAGTCAAGTAGAGACAGAAACTGGAAAAGCAATGGCCAACTACTAGCTGGGGATATTTGAAGCTGCCAGAAAGGGGGAAAGCAGCTTCAGGGTATGCAATGGAATGAGTGAATACTTTCAGGCTTAGAACATTATGAGGACAGAAAACATTTTAAATTCAAGACTCAGAAATCTAGGGTTCCAGCAGGTAAGCAGTAGAGCAGAGGCACTCATGCTACCTCGTTGCCCACTTCCCATTTTAGTGGCATTCCAGGATTCCAAGTTTAATGCACAACATCTGCGCTTCATAAGAGTTGAGGCCAAATGTTGGGTGATATCCCATTGGTTAGCTCTACGCAGAAACCAAAATATAATGTGCACAAGGTAGAATTTATACTTGCTGCACTCTAAGCAAACTCAGACTTCTTGGCAAACTAAAGGCCAGTTAGCACAGAGAAAATATAAATCCGGCAAATCAATTTGTATTAGTCTCATGTGTAGTCAATTGTTGTATAAGTGACCCAGTACTCCGAAACCAGCTGCCTAAGTGCGCTTTGCACTCTAGAGAGAGAAGAAACCAGCCCTCCCTGCACCTCTTCTAGAAGGGTAATTATATCAGCATAGCTTAAGCTTTCAGAGAACTTATTTCTTCAGTTTTACAACACAGCCTCCAACCCCAAAGCCCAAAGCTGGATGTCCATAAACATACAGTGTGAACCTAATGACAGCGCACTTGCACTCCTTCATCCAAGTACGCACTGACTGATGATCGCTTTTGGATCCTGGTGCTCTGCCATGCTGTGTGAGGTGAAAGGCACTTGTGGTCAAATTTCAACCCCCATCAGAATTCAACAGCAAATGCAATACCCACAGAATTATCAACCAATGTAAAAATGAAGGAAATATTTTTAAATGATCTAATTTATTATTAACTCTTTGCAGTATCTGTGGGATATGAATACGAAACATGCCCTGACTTTATCCTCTGGGAGAAAAGGACAGTCATCTTACAAGGCTTTGAGATGGATGCTTCTAACCTAGGAGGCTGGTCATTGAATAAGCATCATATTTTGAATCCTCAAAGTGGTAAGCAGCTTTTTAATTTTATTTTCAAAGGATATACAATTTTTATTTTTGTTATTTTAAAGATTTCTGTTTATTTATTTTAGAGGGGGTAGTGGGAGGAGCAGAGAGAGAGAGAATCTTATGCAGGCTCCATGAACATGGAGCCTGCCCCAAGGCTCAATCTCATGACCTTAAGATCATGACCTGGATGGAAATCCAGAGTCGGACACTTAACCAACTGAGCCACCCAGGCACCCCCAGTGAAATATTTTAGAATGGTAGTAAAAGATGCATAACAAAGTTTACCAATTTGACTATTTCTAAATGTACAGTTCAGTGGCATTAAGTACATTCACAGTGTCATGCAACCATCACCATTATCCATTTCCAGAATGTTTCCATCATCCCAAAGAGAAAATCGCTACCCATTAAATAGTAACTCCCCTTTCCTCCTCCCGTAGCTCCTATTCTACTTTCTATCTCTATGAATTTGCCTAGCCTAGGTATCTCACATAAAGGGAAAGATGTACATGTTTTTAAGGCTTTTCATACATACTCCCAAGTTTCCCTGAAGAATAATAGTCCAGGGCGCCTGGGTGGCTCAGTGGGTTAAAGCCTCTGCTTTCGGCTCAGGTCATGATCTCAGGGTCCTGGGATCGAGGCCCGCATCGGGCTCTC